>JAAEAF010007510.1:0-39435 GCA_011037195.1 Triatoma infestans | reverse complement strand
AACTTTCTGTATATTACAATCCAAATTCAATATAATTCTTCCACTCCAAAATACCCATAAGCTATATGATACAATATTTAGAATTAATTAAACATCATGACTTAATAATGATTTTACAAGTTCATTTATAAAATTATATTTTTCTTTATGGATTAAAATTGGATTTTGTGCTAAAAAGATGTCTAAACAACCTATAGTAAAACATCATTGATTTAAAGTATGAGATCACGCATTAGCTTGTCCCTTAGCATTATGCATGATATTATAACAAACACGTTTTAAGCGTGACTCATCCATCTCTATAATTTTAATTGCCAAGGAGATCATGGCTTTAAATACAGCACTTTTAGAGGATTTACTCCGTATTCCAACCGAACTAGAGAGGGTAAGTCGTAATGGTTCTTTAAATATTGTAACTGAATAGACTCTAATT
Organism: Triatoma infestans; assembly: GCA_011037195.1. NCBI lineage: Eukaryota > Metazoa > Arthropoda > Insecta > Hemiptera > Reduviidae > Triatoma > Triatoma infestans. The sequence goes on along the minus strand of JAAEAF010007510.1, from coordinate 39,002 downwards.
GATTCAAATAATTAAAGGCCCAGATTTCAAAAGAGTAAAGCATCGTAGGTTTAATTATATTGTTTAATAACTTTGTTCTAGAGTCATCAAGCGTGGCCCAAGAATTTATTAGGAAGGCTAATTTTCCTCTTGACATAAAATGCTTAGATGCCTGATAAAACTTGCCTGTGGAGGAAAATTGCACGTCCAACTACTCAAACGAATTAACGAAATCAACTGGCTTTTGGTCAAAAAAAATTCTAAGAAATTTTCTTGGTCGTGTATTTTTTGAGAAACATATTTTAGTTTTAGTTGCGTTGACGGTGAGGGCATTTAAATTACAATATTGATCTAAAAAATTTAATTTTTCAGTAATGTCAATAACAGAGTTGGCAAAAATGACGATATTGTCAGCATATGATAAAAATGTAACTTTGTTTCCGTTATCCAGATTAATGGGGCTATCTTTCTTAGATTTAAAAAACTGAGACATATCGTAAGAAATAAGTTGAAAAGGAGGGAGGATAGCGGGTCCCCCTGTAAAACACCTTTAGTTATGTTAATATCCTTAGTGATATTTGATCCAGTTAAAACACGCATCTTGGCCTTCTCATAAAGTGATTTTAATATATTAATTATTTGTAACCCACACCTAACCTAAGTAACTTTGCCCACAATAAGTTATGGACAATTCGAGTTGAAGGCTTTAGTAAAATCCACATAGATGGCGAAGAGGGGGCATTTTTATTAATTTTGGAATTAATTAGAGAGTACAGAATGAATAAATTGTCCTGGCAGCCTCTGCCTGGTCTGAAGCCATATTGCTCCTCTGAAAGGATTTGGTAATTCTCAGACCAAATAGTGAGTCTTTGCGCTACTATTGAAGGAAAATTGTTACTAAACAGCTTAGTAGCGCAATACCCCTGTAGTTATTTGGATTAGAGGGATCACCCTTTTTATGCAACATCCACATGTCCAGTAGGGTCCAATACTCCGGAACAGATTCTTTAACCAAAATAGTATGAAATAAATTTAGGATGTAATGAACCCAGGGAGCTGGTAGTAAAATTCATAGGGAATCAGGTCCCTTCCTGGGGATTTACCAGTCTTACATTTATAAAGAATTAATTGCAATTCAAGGAGATCAGTGTTCTGCTCTAATTCTGGATTAGCGGTTTCAAAGAAAGAAGGGTAAATAGTTGCATTCTTTTCTAGATGGATAGATGTGATGATAGAATTGGGTCCAGCTCACTGCGTTGATCTCACAGGGGACGTAAACTCTCAATGTCGGTCACGAACAGCCATCCAAAAATCTTTGGAATTCCTAACATTAGGTATCTTTTCAATTTTTAGCCTAATATTTTCTTTTTTAAACTTAATTCAAGTATGATTTTCCTTTTTTAATTTTAAATAATCTAGAAGTAAGTTTTCTAATTTATGCTTTCTCCAAGGACGCAAAATTTTATTCAAGTTTCGTCCTAATATGCCCGATATATGTATAAAAAAGGGGATAAATATCAGTGTGAAAATTATCAGGGAACATTCCTTCCTTTTAAATGTGGCTTATAAAATACTCTCTAATATAATATTGAAAAGGCTGAATTCATAGACTGAACATATACTAGGCGAATACCAATGTGGATTTCGGCTGGCCGAGGAACCATGGATCAGATATTTGACATGAGGCAAATTACTGAAAAGTGCTGGGAATATAAAGTAGACCTGCTCTTCATTTACTTTCATAAGCATTAGACAGTATATTTAAAAAAAAGTTAATTTCCATACTGCAGCTTTTTGAAGTCCCTACTAAACTGATCAAATTAATTAAAATGACCATCAGTGAGCGTCGCACTAAAGTTCGTATCGGCGGTAGCTTAAGTAGGAGTCTACCAGTTACTACCGGCGTAAGGCAAGGAGATGCACTCTGCTACATTATTCAATTTAATCTCCATTCTGTAATTGTTAATTTAGATATCTCGGGAAGTAATTGTCCAAGTTCCAACAAATATGTGCATATGCTGACGACATTTGTCTGATTGCAAGAAATGCGGAAGCCCTGAAAGATGACTTTATAAAATTGGAAGAGGAGGGAAAACGCAAAGGACTTGTAATAAATGAAAGCAAGACTAAATGTATGTATATCAGCACAAATACAAATAAAGCCCTCGATACTTCGAGGTAAAGGAATACTGCTTTGAAACAGTTAAAATCTTCACTTATCTTGGGACAGAGATAAATGCCGAGAATAAAATTTCTAATGAAACAAATCAGCGCATTATGGCTGATAGCCGCGCTTATTTTGCGAATGAAAAATTATTCAGGTCCTCTCTTCTATAAAAAACGACGAAAATAAAATTATATAAAACCCTTATAAGGCCCGTGATTACTTATGCTGCTTATGGGTACTGAGTGCTTCAGATACGTACAAGTTATTAGTTGCCGAAAGAAAAATATTAAGAAGGATAATTGGTCTGACCCTGTTGAAGGTGGCTGGAAAGCCACGAAAAATGATAATCAGCGCATTATGGCTGATAGCCGCGCTTGTTTTGCGAATGAAAAATTATTCAGGTCCTCTCTTCTATAAAAAACGACGAAAATAAAATTATATAAAACCCTTATCAGGCCCGTGATTACTTATGCTGCTTATGGGTGCTGAGTGCTTCAGATACGAACAAGTTATTAGTTGCCGAAAGAAAAATATTAAGAAGGATAATTGGTCTGACCCTGTTGAAGGTGGCTGGAAAGCCACGAAAAATGATCAGTTAGCGGAAATGTTCAAAGACATTGACATTGTACGCTTCATCAAATTAAGGCGCATCGAATGGCTGGGGCACATTCAGCGAATGCATGAAGAGTGATGCCAAAAAAGCTCTTATTCTCATTAATGATAGGCTTAAGGAGGAGAGTTGGCCCAGAAAAAGGTGGATCGATGATGTGACGTCGAACATTGGAGCTATAGCTGGAAACAGAAGGCGAACTACAGGAAGGTCTGGCGAAAAGTTATCGAGGAGGCCAAGGCCCACATCGTGTTGCATAGCCACTTAATAAGTGAGTAATGTGAACCATACTCTGCTCTGGCAGAAATTGCATGATTTAGTTATAAGTAGCAAATTGATACGTACTCTAAGAATCTCATCAATAAATCAGCATTCAAGTTAAAAATCAACAATAATATAATTTATCTTCCAACAGACATCCCAAAAGGAGTCCTTCAAGGAGAAACATTAACCCCTCTCCTATTCATTTTGTATCTCTGACTTTGTCACACTTCAGAAATAATGGATGTTTCGCGGTTAGAATTGATTCACTGGAAGATGTTCTTTGCTTACTATTTGCAGACGACATTGTCATTTCTGCAGATTCCCGAACAGACCTACAGAAGAAGTTGAATGTCCTGCTCGATTATTGTGAGTAAATTTTCTGGAGACCAACGTAAGCAAACAATTCAGGTTAGCAAATCAGTGAAGTTCCTTAGAGTAGTTCTCGACAGTAAACTGAACTGGTCGGAACATGTTAAGACACAACTCAAAAGGCGATAATCTCCTTTTGGCAATGTCGAAGAGTTGTAGGTAAGAACTGGGGGATCACTCCCAAGATGATGTTCTGGATTTATTGTATGGTCATTAAACCTAGATTGGTATATGCGGCTTTGGTGTGGTGGCGTCGCATTGAAACACGATCCGCTAGGCAGCTGTTGGAAGAAATCCAACGTTTGGCTTGTCTGGTGACTGGTGCGTTTCGGACTACACCGACCGCATCTATGGAGACTTTGTTATGGATTCCACCTCTCTTTGTGGAGGTGAAAACCAGGCAATGAAAGCCTGTTATAGAATTAAACAGGCAGGTTTTTGGCAGGGTAAGCGATATGGTCATTCTACCATTTATCGTGAGATGCTTTTAAGGATTCCCATTACAGGTTTCCCTTCTGATAGGAATTTGAAGACTTTTGTCTTTGGTCATTCCTACAGGGTTAGTTGCCTTCTAGGGAAGATTGGTTAACCCTGGGTCCGTCTGGTGTGATTCCGGAGAACTATCTCCGATGCTACACGGACGGTTCCAGGATGGATGGTAGGTCTGGGGCTGCCGTCTATTTTGAGACGGGAGATCATTTGGTAGCGCCTCTTGGTGAGTGGGCCACCGTTTTCCAGGCTGAGGTTTATGCAATTCTTTGCTGTATTTTGGATGAGAGGGTGCGTAACACTAATTTAAAAAGTGTTTGTATCTGCTCGGACAGCCAGGCTGCGTTGAAGGCGCTTAATTCATGTGTCTTCACTTCCAGATTGGTGTTGGAATGTTCTAAAAGACTGGAAGATCTTTCTTCATTAAAGAAGGTGCGTCTGGTCTGGGTTCCAGGACATATGGGAATCTTTGGGAATGAGGAGGTGGATAGGTTTGCCAAATTAGGTGCCTCTCTCCCTTTCATTGGTCCAGTGTTGGTATGTCTTCTGGCACATGTTTGTCGGGCTTTCAGACGTGGATGACCTCACAGCACTCATCCTTATGGATGAGTGCAGTGGGTTGTCGGCAGTCTAAAATGCTCATTGGGGGCCCGGACGGAGCTTTGAGTAGCGGGGTCCGATGTCTTTCACGGACCTCCCTCAGGCATCTGGTTGGATTCCTCACTGGGCATTGTGGTTTAAGGAGACATCTCTATATAATGGGACTTGTGCCTGACCCTTTTTGTAGAGTTTGTGAAACTGAGGAGGAAACACCCATGCATTTGATGACGAATTGTTTGGGTTGTGAGGAGATTAGGTTTAGGACCTTCGGCCGGAGTAGGATATCGGTAGAGGATCTTAAGCTGTGTCCTTTAAAGGTTTTGGTCCGATTTGTTCGGTCTGTGGTGAAACTTAGATGGTTAAAACCTGGGCCTGGATTTTCATTCTAGTCCCAGTGGTTGTTATTCTTTAGGAGTAGCTATATGGGACCTGGGAAGCTTTGGATAGCGTAGGGTTTGCCCTCCCCTTCTGCGAATAATAATAATAATAACGTAAGCAAAACAAAAATAATTGTTTTCCAGCCCTCTCCTCGCTCCAAATAAGTATTACCTGTGACTCTGGGAAATGACGTTGTGGAATATGTAAATAACTTCACATACTTGGGGGGAGTGCCCTTCAGCTCTAGTGGAAAATTTATATAGGCCGCTGATTACTTCATAAGTAAAGGGATTAGATCAGTGAACAGGCTGAAAGAGATTCTCGTTAGAGGTAAATCTACTATTTGGAAAGCAAAAAATAAGTTATTTCTTTCAGTCGTAGCAGCTACTTGTCTGTATTCCTCCGAGGTTTGGTTATTATTGAAATAGTTCATGTTAATTTTTACAAGCAGCTACATCATCTCCCAATAAACACGCCGAACCAATTTGTTAGGCTAGAATCTGGTTGTAAAAATATCAAGGTCCTGGCATTAGAAAGTGTGCTCAGCTGGTGGATCAAATTATTACAATGCCTTCAGAGAGAATACCAAAACGTTGCTATGATGCTATAATCAACTATGTTGCTTCGCCTGCTTAGCCCCTCGAAACTATGTTGTGTAACTGGTTTTATTTTATAACTTCATTTTAGCTACCTTGGGATATGAGAGTATCGGCAGCCTTAATTCCTATTATAAGCTGTTAAGATGTCGAGACGATATAATTGAGAGATGGCATAACCATCTATGCCCTGAAGACATTGAGCGTGCGCTTAATTCATTCTATAACCCAAATAAGGGGCAATAAGCTACATCAGGTCCTTTGGTTGTGGCGAGTACTACTTAAATTCAACATTTCTATTAAAAAACAGAGTTTGATCTCAATCAAGATTATCCAATGAGCAAAATATTAAACTGTATTTTGATGGCAATAAATATATTATCAATATAGAGGAAATTTGTACAATATGTAATATGAAAGAAATGGAAACTTTGGCTCACATTCTATTTAGATGTCCTGTATATAAACCTGATCGCTGACATTACCTCCCCAATTATATCTCTCAGAGTATCGATTTCGATAAGTAATGCTTAATCTCCTGCAGCGTGATAATACCATTTTAGTCAATAATCTTTTCTATTATATCACAAATAATAAAACTGAAATCTTTTATTTTAAATGAGTGAGGGTATTTTTATTTATTTTTTTTTTTTGACACCCACGCCTTTACTAACATCATCAAGTTTAATGAATTGTGTAGTAACTATTATTATGTAAGGTAATTATTTCTGTAAGTGTTCTGTCTCTATAATTGGGTGTAACAAGTAAATGCTGTTTTATTTCCATGTAACATGTAATTTTTTTTTGCATAAATACATTATTAATATTATTATTATTATAAAATATAAGTTGTGGTACTCTGTACGTGTAGCTGATATACTAAGTTTAAAGAAAATCGTTGGGGCCGTTTTCGAGAAAATCTCAAAACTCAACAGAGAGCATTTAACTTTTCTACATTTGCTTGAGAGATCCTGAGGAAAGTCACCATAAGGTGCAAAGGTGTCCGAAACGCCGATAGTAAACTTTCAAAGTTAGAAAAATTTTGTCTCTGGCCCCAGCCAACCAAAAGTTTGCTTGAAATATCTATCAATTATTTTAATTACCATATTTCGCAAATATTTAGTAGTGAAAGGAGAGGCAGAGACATGTAACATTACAATTCATATATTCAAAGTTTGTTTCTTTTTGTATATTGTTCTTTATGATTTAATCTGTGTGTATACATTGTTTTGAATGTTTAAGTAAAAATTGAATATTTTTTCGTTTTCGTGAGGGGGCAAACAAACTCGGGCCGGCCATAAAAGCGTATATTTAAAAATTTACCATTTTATAGAAATTATCAGCTTTCATCATTTTCTCCACTAAATTATCTTTCAATGCTCTCAGTTTAATATATTTAGAACAAACACATCTAGTTACTAGCGTCTGTTTATATAATTGTCGTTGTAATTCTTCAACATCGAGTGTTGTTCCTTGATCGGATTGCATCTGTGTGAAATAAATTTTATAAATTAATATTCACAAAGTAAGGTTGTCCCTATCCCGCAAGGGGTATCTGTTACATGCAGTGACTTGGAGAGTAGCGACCCCACGGGTTACCACAGCTCAGTACTCCATGCACTTTGTCAGAACAGTACACAATGCACTAAAACTATATACACTCTATTCTATACAGACAAGGACAAATAAAGTACACAAACTAGGTTCTCCGTCCCTAAATAATTGGTCTAAGCCAAGGGAGAAGGAAGGGATTAGCTCACCGGTAGAGCGCTGGATAGCAACACGGAGGTCCTGAGTTCGAATCCAGCATGCTGCTCTTAGATTTTCTCTTCCTAGGAGCATCTACAGCTCACCATCCGGTGATGGGCAGTGTTGTCTGAAGCTAGAGAATTCTGCTTGGAGGCCAGCAGTGCACTGAGAAGGCTCCGGGAGGCATAATAGATTTTTCAGGTCGCGGTGCAATAATCCCTTACATCAATCTATAATCTACAAGTGTTTTCCATGGTAGCTCTTTTCATGAGGCCGGTACTGTTTTGTGGAATAAGCGACCAGTCGGTCCAAGAAGAGCTCAGTTGTCAAGTGAAGGCAGCATACCGCTGCTCTGCAGAACCTTCTCGGACTAATGCCGGCTAGGATATTTCGGGGCAGCTCTAATGAGACCTGCATCAATCTCAACAAAAGCAGGCTTTGGAAGGTTTCCTCAGAGGGCAATGTTGACTCGGATGACAGATGAAAAGCTGGGCCTAGAATGCGGTTCGAATTCTGGGGGAGGGCAATGGAGTAGACCCCAAATAATCACCTGAAGGAAGGCTATCAGGAGTTCATAGCAGGTATTGGAGGAGGATGAGGTAGGTTGAGAGGTACCAGTAGGGCGCACAACAGATCTCTCAAGATCGTCCTGCATTAAACGTTCTAATTTAAAACAAATCTGCTGTGAAGCACACATACATACAACTTTCTCTTATTGCTTTTTACATAATTATATATAAAATGGACAAATTTTCCATAAACTTCAAATTTTACTCGTTTACCAATAACTATAGAGGCGTTTGGGGCAACACGTACCAACCACCAATACAAGCAGGTAGGGAAGTGAAGAGCGCGCCAATAACATAGTTGCAGTTTAACGACACAATTTCCGCAAAGTCTCGGAAATCTATTTTTTTTTTAATGTTTCAAATAAAAGTAATAGTTCTACATTTGTACCTTAGCATTCCAAGTTTAAATAAATTTGTTCTAGCTATTTGAAGATAATTCCAATAACTCAAAAACTAACTTGTAAAGTTACATTTCCTGTTAGCCGATTTTTTTCAAATTTAGAATTCTACTAATGCTTGTAACAAGGGCGTACCCAGCGAGGGGCAGGGGGGCTGCTGCCTCTAGAAGAAAAAATTAAATGGTTATAAAATGATGATACAAAACAAAATTAGGTAGGGCAATAGGTGTTTACCACATTGAAATGGTGTAAAAATCGAGATGTATCTACAGGCACCTAGCGACTGGTAGAGGAATCTGTGTCAACCAGTCAGTGGGATTCAAGGGAGGGAGAGGCTTAGCGGCCTCTAGTACAATCCACAGGCGGGAGCCAATGAGAGAAGAGGGAATCTTCTAGAGGGGTCTAGTGAGTTCCGCGTCACTATGTAAACCGAACCGCCCGGCTAGTTGATCAATATCTTAGTTGAACTTGAATTCAAGGTTCAAGGCGTCACTGCGGTAGTTATATTCACTTATGTTTAGTATTCACTGATGTTTACTAAGTTTTCTTTGAAACAACTAGTCGTTCGAATTTATTCCAGTTAAAGCTTATATACATTTAGAAGACATCGAGGCTGCCTAAATGGATATAAGAAAGTGGTTCCAAAAAGGTAAGTTAAGTAATTTCTGTAGAAAATGAAATTGAGAAATGATTTTTTTTTTTTAATGAAGGATTGTTAACGGTTTGTGTACTATGTTAATTTAATAATTTCTATGATTTTCAGCCAGAAAACCTCCCAAACGGAAAAAGGATCAAGATGACAGTAGTGGAAGTGGAAGCAATGATGGTGATGAAGACGGAACTAAACTGACCGAACTATCGTATTCGGAGTCGATTATGGAACAAGGGTCTAGTTATTCTTCACCTCTACACCTAGCTGTCCCTGGGACTGGGACCTCTAAAACAATTGAAGAATACGATGGCTACCATGAAAATGATATTGGTCATTATGTTGGCCACGCCCTTAAGTTACCTCCAGAAAAAAAGAAGGAATTACTTACAAATCCCTGGGTTCCACTATCAAATTACGATTTTGGTTCTGATACCAGCCATTTGAAAAGAAATTTAATCGTCCCTGGTTAGATCAATATACTCCTTGGTTGGTGTACTCAAGTCGAAAAAGAGCACTTTTCATTGTATGTGTTCTGTCTTCTCCTGTTATTGGTACAGTTAACGGAGTTTTGGGGTCATTCATGGTAAGGCCATATATGAAGTTTAAAGATATACATGAAGATTGTAGAAAGCATGTCAGCAGTTACTACCACAAAACTTCAACAGCTGATGCAAAAGTTCTCCTTGAAAATGTTCCAGTTGACATACAATTGCAAAGTGGTCACCAGAAGATGATTGAAGAAAACAAACAAATATTGTCATCAATTATTTCTTGTATAATATTTTGTGGAACTCATGATTTGCCGCTTAGAGGAAAGAAAGGAGATGAGGAAGTTTTCTTTGACCTTTTAAATTTGAGAATTGACTGTGGTGATGAGAAGCTAAAGAGTCACTTAGAGAGATGTCGAAAAAATGCAGTCTACACTTCACCAAAAATTCAAAATGAGATTATAAGATTATGTGGTGAAGTTGTTAAAGAAAAAATTATCGAAGATTGTAAACAAGCAAAAGCTTACGCAGTAATGGCTGATGAAACAGCAGATATCACTGGAAAAGAACAGCTTTCTATCGGATTGCGGTTTTATGATGAAAGTCAAGAAAAAATCAGAGAGGAATTTGTAGGATATGTTGAGCTGAAATTTCAAGATGCGCCTGCAATCGCTAGCGCAATTGAGAGTTTTTTAGTTGATCAGAATTTTCCAGCAAAGAATTGTGTTGATTCGGATTTGACGGTTGTTCTACGATGGCTGGAAAAGAAGGTGGTGTGCATGGCATTCTGAAGAAAAAGTACAATAAATCTTTATTTTTCCATTGCTCAAGCCACAAACTAAATCTTGTGGTCAATTATGCTAGCAACTACCAGAGATAAGAAACACAATTGCAACGGTTAAGGATACAATATCCTTCTTTCGTGTGTCGCCAGCTCGCAGGAATTTGGTTCCCAATCTATCAAGACTCTGTGAGACCAGATGGTCTGAGAAATACAAGAGCATAAGAAAATTTTCAGAAAGCTTCCATGAACTCGTCAATGCGCTAGAACATCTCTCAATCGAAGGAAACTATGCTACAAGAAAATCTGCCTTTCAATTGCACTGTGCAGTTACTACACCAATTTTCATTGTAGGTTTAGTTATGATTGCAAAATACTCTGCGATTTTAGAACCCGTTGTGAACGTTCTACAAGGTAAAAAATGGATTTGATTATGGTGAGGAAACATATTGGCAAAATCCTTGATGTCATCAAGAAGGATCGACAAGAAATTGAGCATGTTTCTGATGAAGTGCTTAAAAAATCACATGATATCGCGGAGAAAGTCGGGGTTGAGTTATCAGTACCACGAATCGCTCAAAAGCAAATACACAGAAGTAATCCACCATCTGAGACTGTGATTGAATACTGGAGACGGTTGTCGATCATCCCTTATCTTGACTCCTTAACTTCATCTCTGAATGTTAGATTCTCACACGAAAATACTCCTGCTTTTGCCTTATCCTATCTTCATCCTTCGTACATGCTTAAAATGGCTCCAAAAGATTTGGAAAAAAAATACAGTCTTTCATGCAGTTTTATGAGTTGGGTGATATCTTTGCAGAATTAGATTTGCAAAATCTGTGGAAAAAGAAGGATTTAGCAGGAGACAAATTAAAGGACATTGAAGTGGCGGCACTTTTGGAGGGGGCCAATATTTTTTTCCCTGCAACAAGCCTCGCACTCTTCATTTTAAGTGCTTTTCTGTCCACCACGGGTACTGTTGCACGATCTTTCAGTACCCTTCGAAGGGTAAAGACCTGGGCTCAGAAGTACAATGGGACTGGGTTGTGTTTGATGAGCGTCCATCGGAAATTTTGCAAGGAAAATCGGGACTGGATTGAAACGAAAGTTTTGAACAAGTTTTCTTCAAACCCAAGAAAAATGTTATTAGTATAAGAATAAGACATGTAATTAGAATAAAAATCTAATTTTTTTTTGCAAGCAAATAATTGTTATAACCAATAAAGCCTGCTATAATTATATATAATTTTCTTAAAATTTTTGTTTCATTCACCTTTTCCGTTCTAAAATGTTATCTGAACGACCATGGCTTGCCCCCCTAGTTTTTGAGCTGGGTACGCCATTGGCTTGTAATGTATATTATTAATATCATATCGGTGGAAGAACTATACATTGTTATGAAATTAATATCATTTCAATCTCACCTCCATTGGATAATAATCGATGTCCAATTCGTTAATGCATTGTATACCAATCGAGACACTACTGGATTTCAATATTTTTGGCGTACTATTATCAGATATTGTAGTCAAGTACTCTATTTTATCTTCATAAACGGATCTTTCAGAATTTAATTGGCCTAGAAACAAAAACAAAATATGTTCTCAGAAGAATAAAAATTAAAAAAACGATCTGCTATTAAATACTCATACGTTTTTTCTTGCTGCACAATTGACAAATTTTCTTAAAATTTAGTGTTGCGATCGTGCCAGATTTCCGAAATTAAGTTTTCTCCGGAAATACACATTTTGAGATCCCCTGAGTCTAAAAAAGTGGTTTTCAGAAAAAGGTCTGTAACATGTCTGTGGATGTGTGTAAAAGAATGTTGAAAAACGAAAAGTTGCAGGAAGCTCAAACTTGGTATTCCGTTTAGGTACTATCACTGCATCAGACACAAAGATTTCAGGCAAATCCATCAACCGGAAGGGCCACTTTACTAAATTTTTTTTTGAGTTTTTTGTAGTTTTCTCGAAAAACTCCAACGGTTTTCTTTAAACCGTTATACGTTGACCGTGATGCGTCAGCTACATTACAAAGAGCAATAACTTTTATTTGTAATATTTCTCCGGAAAAATTCATTTAAAGCCACTGTTGAAGGAGGGTGGGGTTATTGTTTCCTCTAAAGTCCTATTTAAATTTATTACACAATCTATCATCTAAATAATATTAATTAGAATTAAATATCAGAGACATTTTCCGCGGTAGCTTGCTTCATTTTGTGGTCATCGACCGGTTTCGGGCGTTCGCCCATCTTCAGGATGCGTTTTTAAGTCAGTGTGACAACACAGAATTGCACAGAGCAAACTTAGCTTAGACACTGACTGGTTTTAACTGTATTACCCCTAAACTCTTAAACTAGGTCAAGGGGTATGGTCAGCTGGGTGGGAAAACACGTGTTTGGGTTGTTAAAGGGCAAATTTTCCTTACAATAGAACCAACACGTGGGGGTCTAATTTTTAAACTTAGACAAGATTGATTATAAGTTTTGTGCCTTGTGTTTATATATTTCGAGTTGTTCTATTATGTCAAGTCGCCGTCCTTTGTGGCCAGAATGTATTAGCTTCATCGTGGTCGTGATGTCATCGCGTTCTACTGTTTGTTAGTGTTTAGGTGATTGGCGTAATTTGAGTCAACTTTGTTGTATTTGTATGATCTGATGTGTTCGGTAAATCGTTCCTTGATTTTTCTGCCGGTCTGCCCCACGTAAATGTTGTCACAGTCCGGGCATTTCAACTCGTAAACCCCACTGTTGTCATACACGTCAGTGAACTCGGTACGAGTGCGGAGTTTGTTGCCTAATTTGTTGTTTGTTCGGAAGGATGTCTTAATGCCCAGTTTTTTGAAAAAATTTGTGAGTTTGTACGTGTGGCTTCCAATATATGTGAATGTGGCGAATTTGTCTGCTGCTTCTTTGTCAGTCCTATTTCGGTGGTGTGGTTCGTTTTTGAGGAGTTTATTAACGATGTTCGCATTGTACCCATTGTTCTCAGCTATTTTGTAGATTGTCTGCAATTCTTGTGCGTGGTTCGCGGGTGTGAGGGGTGTGTATTTAAGTCTGTTCGTCAGATGTCTAAGTGCAGCTAGTTTGTGTTGGGTAGGGTTGTTGGAATTGTGCGGTATGATAGCATCGGAGGTAGTTGGTTTTCTGTGTATTCCGTATTCCAGTTTATTGTCGCTTCTTGTGAATTTTATGTCTAAGAAGTTGAAGGTGTTGTTCGTTTCTTTTTCGTACGTACGAACAAACTCACAAATTTTTTCAAAAAACTGGGCATTAAGACATCCTTCAGAACAAACAACAAATTAGGCAACAAAATCCGCACTCATACCGAGTTACTGACGTGTATACAGCAGTGGGGTTTACGAGTTGAAATGCCCGGAGTGTAACAACATTTACGTGGGGCAGACAGGCGAAAAATCAGGGAACGATTTACCGAACATATCAGATCATACAAGTACGACAAAGTTGACTCAAATTATGCCAATCACCTAAACACTAACAAACACAAACCCGATGACATCGACCACGATGAAGCTAATACATTCTGGCCACAAAGGACGACGACTTGACATAATGGAACAACTCGAAATATATAAACACAAGACACAAAACTTAATAAACGAACAGACAAAATTTGCCAGTGAACCATTATTCAAAACACTCTTCCCACAATAGCAACAGAAACGCAATTACCAGTGCAAACATTATACATAGACCGAATAGTTCTTACACAGATTTTAGATTTAGGTTTAGTTTTAAATCTGCTAGTTATATATATATTTAAAAAAAAAAAAGTGTGCATATTTGGATGATAAATGATGTATGTGAATGTTGTGTAAAAAAGGTGATATGCTGAGTGGAATGCATAATAAAAAACTCAATTATAAAAAACCATATTTAGGTATACATGGTTGCGAGGATATGAATGTTGTGTGAAAAAGTAAAATAATGACTGCAATGCATAATTATAAAAAACTTAATTATAAAAATCGCTTAATTTTAAATGATGTTAGTTTAAATCGTTATTTAATTTAATTTAAATTTATTTTATATATGTTATCTTTGATTTTGGTTAGTTAATTGTAAAGTAAATCTCCCTCCAACAACAGAGTTTAAAAATTAGACTCCCACGTGTTGGTTCTATTGTAAGGAAAATTTGCCCTTTAACAACCCAAACACGTGTTTTTCCACCCAGCTGACCAAACCCCTTGACCTAGTTTAAGAGTTTAGGGGTAATACAGTTAAAACCAATCAGGGTCTAAACTAAGTTTGCTCTGTGCAAGTCTGTGTTGTCACACTGTCTGAAAAACGCATCCTGAAGATGGGCGACTTTACTGAATAGGTTTTCAGTTTTTTGAGATTTTTCAGTGGATAAAAATGCCGACGGTTTTAAACACTAATAAGAATTGTAAATGTGAAGAAAATTTGCCATTTCGCAGCAGCAAGAGAATGTCGTATGAGTGTTTCGCACTAGAATTTTTCTAGGAGTAAGAGGAAGTAAAAATCACGTTCTGAAACCAACCAATAACCTTCTCTCACTGCATTTATCAACTTCCACCTGACAAATTTTCTTTAAACTTTGATATTTTCACCACACAATAATAATAGTTTTTCACCATATAATTATAGTATACGGGTGAACCGTGCAACCTGGGTACCACTACAGTGGTATTTCCGGTGAAAACTCCTCATTTAATAAATGTTAATAAAACTAAATTAATAATTTTAAGTGCAGAAAATTAAGTAAACTTACGCTTTAAATCTTCCAACTGACGATTCTGATTTTTAATTTTCTTTTTTAATTTTTCATTTTCATTTAATATTATGGCTATTCTTTCAGAATCAATTTTTCGTCCTATAAAAATTCGATGAACGTAAGAGTTAAATTCAAAACAATCTTAAGAAGTTCTGTGTAGTACCATCGAAATCTTTTCAACAAAAGAAAACGTAAAGATCAAAGGAGTATATATAAAGAAAAAAATCTGTTCAACCTCGAAGATCTAATATAGCACCGTTGTTGTACTGCGTTAGGATGTTGTTGAATCTCCAAAAGGTTTGGCTGAAAGAGGAGTATCTGTTTGTCTAAGTGACTAGATATGTAGATCTGTAATGTCAAATCTAACTATATCTATCTAGATATGGCGGCTAAAAATGTCAAATCCACTGCGATGTATAAGATTTATTTTGGCTCCCTTATGCATATATGTCTGTAAACTATACAAAGCTGGCCGGAATTGGATCATTATGCAGGCTGCGGTGAGTGTGTGACCACGCCCGCGCACGATTGGAGCTAGATTTCTATAAACCACACTTGCAATCTGGGTATTATGTGAGAGTTGGGAGTGTTGTTAGGTTAGAATATTTGCAAAGATAACGTGATGCCTGAAGAAATTGCTAGTCCAGGTTCCCCTTCGGTGTGCTTACTGGATATCTTATAGGAGTTTCAGGGACTTTAAAATTAATAACTAAATACTATTACTACTGTACTATAATTAATATATATACACTTATGATTCTAAGGACTTGGCTCATGAGATTAAGAGACAGGGAGATAAACTCAATGAGAGACTCAGAGATAGGCAAGTGCTAATGTGTAGACTCCATGTTTGTGTTTGGCTGATCGCAGGGAATGTTCTTTGCTGTCGAAGATGGTGATAAAATGGGGGCCTCCACTGTCCCTTTTTCCTTCAATGTAGGGGAAGTAGGACGGTGCTTCATCCCCAACCATTGGTTGGCTTCGTTTCCTTTTATACAAGCTTGGCGTTCCTTGCGGACAGCAGGGAACTAGTTTGACTTGTGATATGCCATCACAGTTAAACTGCAATCCCAAGTCCTGTATGGTATGGTATGAATTCTTATGGAGCGTAGTATGTTCATGGGATTGGGATAATCGAAGGGGCGCCCCACGTCCCCAATGAATTGGCTCCACTTACCGCATCGAGGATTTGAAACTTCCGTAAATGTTAGTTTGTTAGGGCAATCATAGCTGACATGCATGACAACCCCTCCCAAATACCGCCATTAGTATGACAGTTTATCCAATTACACCGAATTACCAATTTTCTTTAAACTCAGAATGTTGACAAAACATTTAATTAATGTTATATGGATGATAGAATCATTTAATAAATGAATATAATACTTAGAAGAAAGCTTAATCCCAAGCCTCCAATAATTTCCCGGAATAATGATTCAAATAAAATTCATAGTCACATATGTACATGTATGTGATATACATAAAAAGTTTCAAGAAAATAGTTGGAGCCATTATCCAGGAAATTGCAAAAACTGAAAAATCCATTGGGTAAGTGGTACTTCTGGCTGTAGAATTTTGACGGATAACTTCCTGTCGGATCCCCTAGAGATACCCAAACGGATTTATCAAGTTCACACTACTTGCAATTTTTCGTATATTAACTATTTATTCACATATTGCACATTTCATTAGCTAAAATGGGTGAACAATTAATGTGCTTTGTTTCGTAAAAGTGGTGTACGATTCCCGATTGTCTACGGCCTTGAAACTACATGGCGTAATATCTGATCTGATCAAAAATAAAATTTACCTTTTTGTATATTATCAGCTGATACAGATTCTCGGTTAGCATTGAATCTCTTTATTAAGCGATTTATTTTCGATTTGTCACTTAATCTAACATCTTTAGAGTTTACATTACTTGTTACTTTATTTGAAGTTAATATGTCCAATGTTTTGCTGTCACTCATCAACAATTTTAATGAAGAATTCTGCGATATATTCAACGGTGAACGGCGCTTTCCTTTTCTACGAAATACTGCTCTGAAATCACTCGTTGCATATTATTTTGTAAAAGAGAAGATAATAGAAAGAAATGAATCTAAGGAAAAAAGGTTGAAGTAACAAAAACTACAATAACTAAAGGTTATTCCTTTTAAAATAACTTTAAAAAAATGTTTGAAACATATAAATTAATTAAATACTACTCCATCGGACCGGAGGGAGCTGAATATTTCTTCAGGAAGGAACTTGGCATTCCGGTGAGTACCCTGTGAAGGCAACACAAAAAACACATATATGACACCTCAGGGCTCGCAAAACACAAACAGGGCTGAAGAGACAGTGGATATATCCAAGAACCTGGATTTAGGTACTCATATACAGACCAAATTTTAGCTCACTTTCACTTACATACTCACACATTGTATACTTAAACTGGTTATTAGCATTTTTCTTAAATGTTGCTGATTTTTTGTACCTAAGACAATTATTTATCCATGACAATTTATGGTATGCAATCGTTATGATATTGTTTAAATGAAACCTCTGAATAATCATATTTATATTATTGTTCTACCAACTCCTGTGATATAATAAATACACTACTACTTTCTATTACCAATACTTTTTATTACAACTGTCCTAATTACTGTAATAAAGTAACTTTTATTTGAAAAGTATCAGACAGGAGTCAAGTATCTCAAGAGTTGGGAGATAGTCCACACGAGGAAAAACAAATTTCTCACTACAGAATGTTAATTTCCTTCAAACTACTTTTGGATGTGATTAGGGAAGTATTGTTACAAAATAGAATGATACCATTCACTAATTTGTAAAACCGTCGAAATGTTGGTAAAACTAAAAATATGGTACTTGGGTCAAGGTCAAGCATCTCAAGTTTCCCGTACATCATCTTATCTACAAACACTGATACTATCGCATCCATAGTAGGCGCTTTGGATTTGGCTTACTGCCACTCTGCTTTACGTCTAACATTTACAGAGTTTTAGAACTGGAAAGTCAAATCCACGACTATGGTTGTTTCATTATAAAAAAGTGTAGGGAAAGCAAGAGTGGATGCCGAAATTGTTTCAGGGAGCAGTTTGTAAGCCGGATAGATTTCCATGCCTAATTTTAAGTGTTTGCCAAAATATAGGACTAGATCCTTCCATCTCCGAACTAAAGTGTTGGCAAAATCACTGTTGATGTTCGCGTGGTTTAGGAGATTACCGGCACAGGCGCTGGGATTCGTGAAGAAGTGGCAGGTGTTTTCCCTTACAGAGAAATCTGTTCTGATTAAGTAATCAAATAATTTTAAAAAAAAGATCAAAATGTCTATGTAGTTGTTTTTTTGAGTATTTTCTTAAATCATTACAAACAATCAGATCCAAAGATGTCCAAGGAAAAAATTTATTGGCGTGTAAAACACTTAGATCTTCAGGTTGACAGTCCTAGTCAGGGGTTTATTACAAACAGGTTTTGAACATATTGCAACTGGCTTCTTCAGCGTAATGGTGATTCTAATGCTAAACCGAAACTAAAATGTTTTTCATGTCAATGGCTGCATTATTATTCTAGATGTTGAATGTGAAGAGGGAATGGAATTAAAGTTAAATCTCCACCTACGATCTTGGCTATAATCTGTTATAGCTCCTTGGGTGACAGTGTTTGATCTATGTGGGTACACTAAACCCAACCAGTTGGATATATCAACTACCTTGCAAGACCCTATCCTAACGTTTCAGTTGCGTCAGTTTAAATGCTGATAAGTTCGAATACCCCCACGGACGCCAAGTTTCGGTAGAAGAGGCTGGTCTGGTTTCTCCAAACAAATTGCTTTATATAATTTCGGCATAATTATTAAATCTGCTATTTGAAAGATTGATTTTTTTTTTTAGTCTTGAAGAATAAACATAGTTTAGGAAAGAATAAGTCTTATGGTACTTTGTTACTTCTTAAGTCGGTGTTGCAGAAGTTGAATACCCAAAATTGCTTCAATTTATTAAAAATAGAGATCGAAAAAAAGAAGTAATGAATCATTTTTTTTTTTAAATTAAGGCGTGTCAACATCTGAGGTCATTGGGACCCAGAACATTCTCAGTGCACTGCCAGCCTCCGGGCGTATTCTCTCGTTACAGACAACACTGTCAATCAACAGACAGTGAGCTGTAGCGGCTCCTAGGAAGAAAAAATCTAAGAACAGCACAGCTGGACTCGAACCCGAGAACTCCGCTTGTGAGTCTAGTGCGCTAACCACTGAGCTAATCCCTTCCTAAGTATGAATCGAAAAGTTGTCTACCTTCGATTATCGACCTCTTTCGAAAGTACAGAGAATGATAATTACGTCGATTAGGTATATTTCAATAACACTTCTTATTAAATTGTTTTGGATTGATTATTATAACAAACCTATTTTTTAAATAAATAAAAAAAAAGCAAAAATAGGAAAAAAAGGTACATTATTACTTACGTAACAATGGCAAAAGATAATATTATGTTCCTCTGTTTATAGTAAAATAAAGCAGATTATAAAATAAAATAAAATAAAATAGATTATACCTAACGACCATTTTTGCTTTGGATTTTATACCATTCTTGGAAATTTCCATGAGAAATCTTTTTCTATAAACATTTACTAGAGTCAGACATTAATTGAAAATGTAAATATATCAAGTCAAGAATGCAATTATTCTACAGTTCTTTCTAAAAGAAAAAAAGGTATAGCTTTATAAAGACGGTCAAATATAAAAAGTTACCTTAGTTACCAATTGATCACATGTCAGGCAAACTTATTGAACATTTTAAAAATCATTGAAAATAATTTTTCAAAAGTGATCACTTAGTTTTTGGAAAACAATCTTTTGATTTTCATTGGTAAAGAAGATTAATGACAATAGAAATGACCCCAGAATTAAAGTGCATGCATTGTTCATATGTATTTACTTACGGTAACATAGCCATATCTTGAACAAGCTAATGTGTTTAATGTAAGAGCTAAGCCAAGTTGTTTTGTGTAATATATCATGACAAATATATCGCAATTTTATTATGACCAAGTTTGAAAGACTATGATATTTTGGATTAAAAAAAAAAGTCCCAAACGATCGAAATACGTTTGTCATAACTTGATATACTAAAAAAAAAAAAATGTTTTTCTTATAATAATTTCAATCCAAGTTTAACGTCTAAAAGATTCCTTTATTAGAATTTTACTAAATAAAAGAAGAAGCAATTCTTCAGTTTAATGCAGGCACTTTCTGTTAAGCGCTTTGAAAACTAATATTTTGTCGACAGTATGCTGCAGATAAATCTTAGTAATCTACCGGCCTATCCATCTGCCTGTTTGTTAATTAGCAAACTTACAATATTCATATTCCATTCTTATGACTAACATATTCCCTTCTTACCTTAACCTATTCTTATTCAAAGTAAACCCAAAGAGAACAGTAACTTTTATAACAAAAATTTAAAATATTTCACTTTAATACAGCAGACAGAGAGGGGATTAGCTCAGTGGTTGCGCGCTGGGTTCGAATCCAGCATGCTGCTCTTAGATTTTCTCTTCCTAAGAGCCGCTACAGCTCACTGTCTGGTGATGGGCAGTGTTGTCTGTAGCTATAGAGAACACTGCTCGGAGGCCGGCAGTGCAATGGAGAAGGCTCCGGGCACAATAGATCTTTCAGGTCGCAGTGCATATCCTTTACAAAAAAAAAAAAAATGATATAGCAGATCACACAAAAAAAACTACAGAAATTCGCCTGCAACTGATTGATAAACTTCATACAAACAAATACTATCACGTTATTTAATACTGACACAAAATAATTAACCAAAAAGGCACAAGATTTTTGAAATTCAAAATTGAGCCATAGTTTATGTATTATTTGGGTGCTAAACCGAACTGTTTTGAAAACCAGTGTTGCATATAATTTTTTTTTTTGTACTTTCTCTTACTCCTAGTAAGAGGAAGTATTGTAATCGTGTCAAATTTTCGATATCGAGTTTTCACCGGAAATATCCGTTTTGAGGTCCCCTGAGTCCAAAAAGTGGTTTTTAGCGAATGGTGTGTGTGTGTGTGTGTGTGTGAGTGTGTGAGTGTGTGTATGTATGTATGTATGTATGTGAACAGCATAGCTCAAAAACGAAAAACCGTAGAAAGTTGAAACTTGATATTCCGTTTAGGTATCACCACGGCATCTGACAGTGGGTCATCTGTCAAAATTCCTCGACCGGAAGTGCCACTTTATTTGTTTTTTTTACTTTTTTGCGATTTTCTAAAAAATGGCTCCAACGATTTTCTTAAACTTGGTATATCACTACACATACAGAGCTACAACTTTTATTTGAAACATTTCTCTGGGAAAATTCATTTAAGGGCAGTTATGGGGGAGGGGTGGGGTTAGGTTTTCAGCTAAAGTGCTATTTCAGTTTATTAAACAATTCTATCATCTAAATAATGTTAATTAGAATTAAATATGTTGTTGAAATTCCGAGTTTGATAAAAATCGGATGACCGGAAGTGCATTTACTTTAGTACTTTACTAAATGATTTTTCCACTTTTTCGCGATTTTATCAAACATGGCTCCGACGATTTTCTTCAAACTTGAATATCAACTACACATACAAAGAGCTACAACTTTTATTTAAAACATTTTTCTAGGAAAATTCATTTAATGGCACTTTTAGGGGAGGGGTGGGGTTATGTTTTTCTCTACAGTGCTATCATAGTTGATTGTACAATTCTATCATCCAAACAAAATTAATTAGAAATAAATGGATGGCCAAAATTCAGAGTTTCAAGGAAATTAATTAACCGCAAGTGCGCTTTTACTGCACGGTTTATTCAGTTTTCGTCGTATTTGAATTAATTTGGTACACAACTATAAAATTTGTCAATTATAATTTTAATAACTGGAGTAAGAGAAAGTTGTAGCTGGTGAGTGTTTCACACCAGATTTTTACTAAAATGAAAATTATCCCAATAAGAATAAAACAAAAAAATACCAGGGTTCTTGTTGACGGGATTACGATAAAACAAATGTATTTTTTTTTAACAATACAAAACAATTTTTTTGTTTGTTTTAATGCTTACATTGTAGTTCAATGGATAAATTTCATGTATCTTGTAAATTATTTTTTCCGATTATGTAAATATATACATTTATAGCTAAATTAATAAAAAGTAACATTCAATAATAATCACAAAAAGAAATGAGAGGACCATCTAGTTTGTTTTTTTATATCTAATCACCCAGTACACATAAGCAAGGCAATTTGTACATATGTATTTTTATTTAATTTTACGTTTAATTTCTCTTATTTATCTGAATAATGAAAACCTCTCTATTAAAATACAAAAAACAAACAAATAAAATTATCTTACACTCGATTAACATCACAATAAAAACAAATAAAATAAAAATAACACTAAGTGAAGGTTACAATCTTTACGTATTTTTTAATTCTTTTTTTTTTAATGATTAATAAATTACTTAAGGTACATCAATTACAAAAAAAAAAAAAACATTAAATTTCAGTCGAAAACTGTTTACGGTAATTAACCGCATTTAAGCCAGGTAGGCTAAAACACAATATTATTACATATTTATTTTTATTTATTAAACTTTAAATCTATTACTTAAAAAAATGTATAAACTTACTTATTTTATATTGATTAGAAATGAATTGATTCAATTTAATAGAATGGAAAATTTTTACAACTTGTTCAATTTTATTTATTCCTTAAAAAATTAAAGGAAAAAACATTTATGTTATAAAATTCAGAAAAATGAATTTAATTGGATGGGTTATAACTGAATAAACAAAGTTAAATGAAAACTCAATGATTTAATTTCTCTTTTTTAGTTATTTGAAGTGTGCGTAATTTAAAAAAGTCATCTTCTCTGGGGTGTTTTCTTTTGTCTATAGATTAAACGAAGTCAGCAATATCGATGTTTATGTTGGTTAAGGGAGCATTTCCTTTTAGCTTAAAACGGTTATGAATGTGCAAAAAATATACATTATACAAGTATTTATTATAAATAATAAAAAGGTAACATTTTGGTAGTTTATTATTTATTTTTTTAACTTTTTTTTTTTTAAATATATTTTGGGCCTAGTCTTTGAAGTTTTAAGAAGGAAGGTCATTACCCATTTTTTTTTTCTAATCACCAATTATAGTATCATCTTGTTTCATTTCCTGCGGTTGTTGTGACAATGCTTTAGTTAATGCGGCCGCATCTTTCAATGACAACACTTGTAAAATTTGTGGACCTTCTGAACTAGAAGTAGACATAGCCACTAATTGGTGAGTAGCTCCAACGGCCAATGTGTCTACATCATTGTCACCACTTCCGTTTGACGGCTCCGTTTTTGGTACGTTTACCACTGGCGTTACTACCTAAACAAAAAATGTAATTTGTGTTTTCGGGGCTTGGCTTCTTGAAAAATCTTACACAAAATGTTAGAGGAAAGTGGGTAAACACCCAAATATAATGCGCCCTATTTCTATCTAATATCGCTTTCTTATGTGGGTTCGTGTTTGTATATTGTACGAAGACGGCTTAAAAAGTATACATACACGTACATAGGAAATAAATGTTTGTGGTGGTTTGCTCGAGTGCTTGTTGAGAGTATATGCTAAATTCAAAAACTGCACTCATAATTATGAGTTATTGAACTTAACTAGCAGGAAGCATAAGATTTTTTCCAGTTTCTTTTCACGATCATCGATCAGTTTTCATTTGTCCATCGTCAGGTTATGTTGTAGCGAATAGTGTGTGCCAAATAATACCACTCAAAGAGTATGGCATACTTTCCAGTTGACACTTTCACTTGTATGTTAAAACAAATCTCTGAGATGATGAGCGCATCGTCGAAACAGGTCGATGGCCACAAAAAAGGAAGCAAGGTATTAAGGGGGAAAAATCTCATTTAGTTGGGAGTAATTACAACTAATCCTACCCACCCACCTACCTATTCAATATTTATAAAATCAAATTTTTTCCACTCTTGCATTTTACCTGGTGTTGTTGGGCTACAATCTCAGGCTTCGCGAAGAGGCCAGGTGGAAGCTACTATTACTCTATCTGTTAGGTCGCGGCATCTTTGAGGGATTAACTTTGCCTCGCTATTTCAAAATTATTTCATCGCCCGCATATTTCTCACGCCTTCCCGCCTTTTTACCCCTCTCTCTCTCTCTCTCTTGATGGTGGGATTGTCAGCGCTTTTTATCACTCCGGGTTCGCGCCTTACTTATTTTCCCACACCCTACAAACGTTCTCTTCCTATAAAATTTCTTCACTTGTCTTCTACAGTTCGCCTGAGCAACAGTGTTTGTGCCGTTCTCTTCTTCTGTCGCCCAGCCTACTAACCTCTGCTTTACCGCTTCGTCTAACAGTGTGGTACTGTTAATTTCGCCTTTAAATTTTGTGTCGCCTTATACGCGCCTATTCACCGTGTTAATTAATACTGACTCCTCGGTGAGTAAGAAGACTCATCTCTACGCGCCATCACCTTCACGAGGCTACTTCACCTGCGCCTTAGTGGACTCGCCATCACCCGCCACTTCAACAACGTTTCAACAACGTCATCATCCGCTTCTAAAGGAGCATTCCAATCCTCCTCACACACCCACACCCACATACGCCACCTCTTCCTTTCTCAGTCCACCATCGTGTCATCAGCCCTTCGTCGATTCATCACTCACCGTCACCAAAGGGTAAGTCTCGTTTTCATTTGTTTTACATTATTATTCATTTTTGTTTTTCACCCGCTACTTGCAATCTCGCCTTGGGTGTCTGCCGCGCAGGCACTATCCCTAATGATGAATAAAATTTCTCTGAAAAACTTTTAAGTATTCAGGATTTTGTACCAGTATGTCGCATTCATTATTCATTACCTGTACGTATAATTACTAAAAATCAAGTTTGTTCCTCCTTTCATCATTCCATCAAGAACATGCTTCATTGTGACAACCGAAACTACAATCACAATGTGATACTAACCAGCCCAGGTAAAAAAAAACAATTTTTCACGTAATAACAAACATTGAAAATGTTTTTTTTTTTTAAACCCTATCCACAAAATAATAGAAGTAAACATAAAAATAAAACACAAATTCTTGGTTATTGGTTATTCCCTTGTGAAATGTTGTTATTTTTTTAAGTTTTTTAATTCATCCAAACAGATTAAATATAAAGAAAAGTCAAGAAAAAAAACACCCAGTTAATTTTAACAACACTGTATTTTCACAAATTACACGTATATACCAAACACACAGTTTGAAATCGAAATTGGTTTCACTAATAGAAACAGTATAATTAATGTAGGTAACTGGTTCGACTGTCTCCGTAAATGTCCGGCTCTCATTCGGGAAGATGTCATCATGCTTTTTATCAAATACATAAAACATTTTCAATGTTAAAAGTGGAGAACTGAGGTTTACATACCCTGCCAAAAACTGTGTGGTTACCTTACGGCTTCTAATGTTCATATTGTAACCCTCATATTATACAGGGTTGTCTTTTTGGAAAGCCTAGATACTTGCAAGGGCCTGAGTTTCTAAAGAAATGGTTAACTGGCTCCTCTATTTAAAGAAAAATGTTTAAATATTTTTTTTACTATCCGAACTTGAGCAAATTTCTTTTATTTTTTGTATGCACACAACCCTGGCATGTATTAGTGAATACATTGGTAATGAGATCGTGAATCGGGAAACCAAAACTCGATATCCTTGTGCCACACCAGAAAAAAAAAAGCTTCATACCTGAATAGTGCCATCGTTTTGGGTATGTATTTGCTGGATATTGGCCACCATAGTCTGATACATGGATGCCGACACAGGAACGGTTATCATCCCAGACACTGATACAGGATAAGCTACAAAAAAAAATAAAATGGTTATAAATTTTAATTTAAAATAATCTAGTGTGATACACTCACATAACTTTCTCTTACTCCAGTTTTCAAAATTCTGATTGACAAATTTTATAGTTAGGATATCAAATTTAATAAAATTCGTCGGTATTTTTATGGAGAAAATCGCAAAAATTGAAAAATACTTCCTAGTAAAAACGCACTTCCGGTCATCCAATTTTTTCAAACTCGGAATTTCAACAACTATTTAATTCTAATTAATATTATTTAGATGACAGAATTACATGAATTTTCCTGGAGAAATGTTTCCAATAAAAGTTGCAGCTCTTTGTTTGCGTAGTTGATGTACCAAGTTTCAAGAAAATCGTTGGAGCTATTTTTGAGAAAATCGCAAAAAGTAAAATTCCATTCCGGTGATACCTAAACGGAATATCAAGTTTGAACTTTCTATGGTTTTTCGTTTTTGAGCTATGCTGTTCACATACATACCTACATACAGACACACACACAGACCATTTTCTAAAACCAATTTTTTGGACTCAGGGGACCTCTAAACGGATATTTCCGGTGAAAACTCGATATCGAAAATTTGACACGATTACAATACTTCCTCTTACTAGGAGTAAGAGAAAGTAAAAAGTTGCATATTTTTATTAAAAAATTAAAGAAAGTAAAAATAAGTAATAATTAGTCATGGAGCACTCATTCACACGATACAATCAAATTTTCAACAAACCCAGAATATGTATAACGTAACATTATTTTATTCTGTTGGAGGGAATGTAAAATAGACAGTAATGATACAAAGAGAGCCCCTACTAACCCTAAAATACCCCTCGAACTCCTAAAATACATTTTCTCGGAAAAATATATTTCAAATAAAAATTATAAATCACATATGTTAAGAAACTTTTGTAATACTGGCATATAAAGAGAAAAAGCTTTACACTTTCGGTTAATTGATTTTCTTCAAACTTGGAATTTTAGCAACGTATGTCATTCACACTATTATACAGAGGTGAACGTGCAATGTACGGAAATAGCACTTTACAGTGAAAAATAAAATCACTAATTCCCCAGAACCAAACTGAGTCTATATAAAGAAAATCGTGCCGAATCATGCCGAAGATAGGTGAGGAGTTTGTGCTAATGCACGAAAACGCTTGTACACACACAGCCACATAGTGCATAATAACTATAACATTAACTTCCATAATATTAATATTAACTTTCGTAACCGTAATATTGACTTCCTAAACTGGCTTGCCCATTCCCCTGACTTAAATCCCATAGAGCAACTGTGTGGTATGCTTCGGAGACGGATAAGAGATCGGACAGTCCTTCCTGAGACGCTTCAGGAGCTAGAAAGGGCATTTCAAGAGAAAGGGCTCTAATGTTACATAACGAAATTTCCTGCTTGATTCAGAGCATGCCGAGACGCCTATGATACAGGCAAAAGAGGTAATACTCGGTATTAGCACCATCCCATTAAAAAAATGTAAAATTAAAAAAATAAACAGGCAAATAAAATTTTCCAGATTCACTTTTTTAATTAATTACTTTAAATTTTTTCATATAATCCTATTTATTTGTGTTATTTTGAAAGTCAGTTACCTATTAACGTAATGAACGATAAAAATTATGAAAAAATTGAAAACTACATAGAAATATTAAATTTTTCAATTGGCTAGAATTTTTTGGAGGTGTATAATATATAAAATCTTACTTTGGCCATCTTCACCAGTGATAATTAATTGACCCTCTTGATTGAGCGCCTCTTCAGAAACATTTGTGAGATCAACTGCTACACTTTCACTCTGACCGTTTACATCTGCTAAAGCGTGAACAGTACCTTCTCCTTGTCCAGCGTGAATCTAAATAGAAAGAAAAAGAAGGAATAAGTTCTGAAGTATATTTCATGACGTATGAAAATATGAAGAAATTAAGATAAGAAAAGGAGATAACCATTTCTTCAGCATCATCTATACAGGAAATAAATCGTGCGCTACAATCATCTAAGTTTAGCCTACTCAGAGACAAACTCTTGTTCACCAAACAGTTCACTTCCATCTATCCTTCCTACCTACCCTTCTCCCTACACTTCTACATTTTTTTCTACTAGCTTGGAAATATACTTACTGTTGCAACACCTTGCACATGGGCAGTTGTACCATCGGGAAGAGTAATAATTGGATTATTAGGATCCACCTGAATTATGGAAACAGTACCATCAGGATTACTAATAGTCTGCAGAACCGCCGGGGTGTATTGGGTGGTTACCTATCAACAAACAAACAAACATAAAATGCTTATTTTTATTGTTTCAATAGTATAGTATGTATGGCAGAAACTTTAAATTGAAGCCAAATCTCTACACGAACCTGTTGGGCCATACCTTGACGATGAATGAGAATCATAAACGGTCTGAACCGACAGAAAGTAACACGCAAGCTGCGATTAATAACATTCCGATAATATATTACAAATATATTATCCACCATGTGAACCTTAAGACATGTTCAACCAGTGGATATTATTATGTAGATTGCCCAATAGAAAGTGATTAGAATGTAAATCACAATAATATAGTCCAGTTATTCGTTGTAACAATGAACAATCATTAGCATAGAACTGTACAATTAAAAAGATTTATAAAAATTATATAGGTACTCCCATTATATCAATATAGAAGAAAATGACACTTTTTTCTCTAGTAGTAAGATTTTAATTTTTTTCCCGAAAGAGAATTTATTTCAGACCAAACATCAAAATACTATATCAACGTATCAATATGCTAATGTCTAAATAAATAAAACAATAACGTCTGTCTTTCTTTTGTAATTTTTGCAACCATTTTCCTTAAATTTCTTGGCGTAAAAATCTAAATTTTTTCCGTCTAAAGAATTTTTAATGCAACTTCTCTTAAAACAGGAGTACCGTTTGTTTCATTGGCCTAACAATCCTCCCTTGCAATATAAAAGAGGGTCACAAACTCTAAATATTATAAATATATTATATGTAAATTTGCAATATCTATAAATAATACTGATATCAACCTTTTTAACTGATCAGTGTGCTACGTACTATGAGCAACACAACAAAGTTAAACAGGCCTAGTATTGTAAAAAAAAAAAAAAGAAAGATTTTTCACGAAAAAGTCAAACATTGAAAATTTTATTGGTTTTTTTATTGAACTAGAGAATTATAATAATAAATTAAATCCATATATCTGAATGCAAGAAACAAACACAAATGTTTATTTTAACAAGTTACATAAAGACCAGTTATCAAACACACAGTTTGAATTCGAAATTGGTTACGCAAATGTACAGTGTAATTAACGTAGGTATCGTAGGTTTGACTGTCTCCATAAATATTCAGCATAAATTCGGGAAGATGTCATCACGGTTTTTAGATTCGTTCCATCATGATTATTATCAAATAACCTCCCAAAAAACATTTTTAATGTTAAGAAAAACTATTCAATAAAATGTTTTCTCTCCTCCGTTGTTTAAAAACCAGCTGTTATACAAAATCGATCTAAAATGCAAATTACCTTACAACAATTTTTATGAAATTTTAACAACAAATGTCATGTCTGTAACGAGAGAACACTGTCCGGAGACCGGCAGTGCATTGAGAAGACTCCGGGCGCTAATGACCATAGATGTTGACGCGCCTTAAATTTAAAAAAAAAAAATCATAACAGGTGGGCCGCCTTAAGAAAGAGCAGTAAATCTGAGTCGAAGCTGACTGGGGGGGAAGCGTGCGAGGAGGGATATACATATATATTACGCTGAATAGGTGAAATTGCATAATTCATGACTGGACAGTTTGGTTGGATAATTCATGTAATAGGCAAGAGATTGAACAATACCAATTACACTGCAGATAAAAAAAGAAATGTAATGTATTTCTCTTGACATATGTACATAACTAAATCAGTTTTTTAAATCACTTGGTGTTTGCCAAGCAGTTTCTATCCAACCAATACCAATTTTATATTTGGCCTCGGTCTCATCCAAAAATATGGAATTTATTTCTCTTGAACGTCACATAAGTAAATCAGTTTTTTAATTAATATCTAAAGGTTACTATAAGATCTGTCAGAGTGTCAGGCAAAATTACACATACAATTATTTTTGAAACATTTATAGCGATTATTGGTACTGTCTGCCAACAAAACTGCCTAGTCCGAGAAATTAGGCAATTTCACCGATTCGGCATATTATATATATATATATTGAATATGTGGATGGGTCCGCAATGTTCTCTCTCTCTCTCTCTGCCTATCTGGACTGTCGACTCCAGACTGTACATACAACCATATAGGACCGTAATACATAGTATTCCAAAACTCTTTTGCCGTTACTGCTGGTGGACTTTGGAACGACTTACCTACTGACATGACAAGCAAAAAACACTGCCTAGTTTTAAGTTTCTCTTATATAATCATTTGTTTGTACAGTATAAAGTGGAATTCTAAGTTTGTAAATATATAAAAGTTATTTTTTGTTTGATATCATTATAATAATAATAACAAGAATAATAATAATAATAATAATAATTTACATTTATTTTTAATAATATTATAATTATTATTATTTATTTAATTTGAATATCTGTTACATATTCGTTGTACATATTCCATACAAAATTAATAATGTTATTTTATTTTATTCTCTCACAGATCAGAGAAAATAGGTAATGCAACTATGTAAATTTCATCTGTTGCTCTTAAGGGACTTACGACCCAGAGCATAATAAATTTATCTTTCTCTCTTATATAGAATATAACAGGTTTCAGATTTTTTCTATCGTCAGAGTTTGGTTCATCAAATTGGTCAAGAAATTTGACTTCCACTTAAAGTTTCTGTCAAACACCAATTGACTGATTATTCACAATGGGAATATTATGAATTAAATAATCATTAAGTTGCCGCTTGCGCTACGGGACTCCACTAATCAAAAGATTACCTACCTGTTGTGCATCTATTGGACTTTGGCCAGGGCTTTCTGGAGAGGTTTTTTGTG
This sequence comes from Triatoma infestans, assembly GCA_011037195.1. Lineage (NCBI taxonomy): Eukaryota > Metazoa > Arthropoda > Insecta > Hemiptera > Reduviidae > Triatoma > Triatoma infestans. The sequence continues at coordinate 8,243 of JAAEAF010007510.1, read as the reverse complement.
AAGAATGGAATTTCAAAACTCCAACAGAAGCTGGAGGACTTTTCTCTTCATCCTCTTCAGAAAATGCTGGTAAAAGATCTTCTCGGCCATGAAATTTATAACAATTGATCACTATTTGACGTAATGCATGTGTCCAAGATATCTAAAAGGAAAATGTTCAATTTTCAACCACAAAAGTATTTACTTTTTACTTAATATTTAAGCAGAAACTGTGGCTGCCTACCTTTTGTTTATCATCTTCTGAACGTGCATCCATTCTGACATTCGCCCAAGGTAACTCCGGAGGCCACCAAGGGGGACGAGTACTTTCTCTACCCCAACCAGGCTTACCGCGCCCTAATAAAATAAGAAAACTAATTCAGCTATTCGAGTAATTTACGAAACACTTCAAGCTTGACTGATTTTAGAACTTAAGTTTTATGATCACATTAGAATCCTTCAAATATCATTAATAATAAGACAAGCAATGACGGACTATGCGTATAGGAGTATGGAACATTCAAGGGATAAGAAGTAAAATGGGAGAGATAATTAAAGAACTAGAAAGCAGAAATCAGGATATTATTGTGCTGGCTGAAACAAAGAAAAAGGGAAATGGCGTTGAACTCAAAGGATCATATGTACATTTTTATAGCGGCGTGCCTAAAGATGAAAGAGCAAAGCGAGGAGTGTCTGTAATGATAAAAAATAGATTAAGGAAATATATCACAAACTGGAAACCAATAGATGAAAATTTGGTAAAAGTTAACTTAAATTTTTATGAGCACCGAATTACAATTTTAGGAGTTTATGGAATTAGTGATGATGAACTATCTCATGTGAAAGAAGTTTTTTTTGATAAATTAAATGGGTCAATAGAAGACATAGGAAATACAAGGGAAATCATCATTGCTGGAGATCTAAATGGTAGAACAGGGAAACAAATTAATAGCAAATCATAGGACCATTTGGAGAGAATGTTTTAAACTGCAATGGTAGCAGATTAATCGATATCTGTGAGCAAAATTCTTTAAAGGTGCTAAATGGCTTTTATCACATAAAGAAATTCATAAATATACATGGGATTAGGATACGTTAAATTTAAAATCAATAACTGATTATGTTATAGTCAGGCAGCAAACAAAATGGAAAGTACAAGACATCAGATCTTATAGAGGGGTGACACTTATTGACCATTTCCTTGTAAATGCGAACATTTTATTCCCTTTTAGAAAGAAAGATGAAAGAAAACCACAAGTAGAAGTTAATGAAAGCCTTAAAACTGAAATAAATCTTCCCAGATACAATCTGCATAGTTTAGAAATTGAAAGTACCACGATCTTATATAGAAATAGATTAGATGAGAAATTAACTAAACATATTTTTGATAGTACAGAACTCAGTTCAATACTTGTTATGTAAGTTGCATGAATCAGCGAAGGAAGCGTTAGGTGAAAAATCCAAAAATAATATTAAGCAACTCTACTACTGGAACGAAGAAATCGAAAGAGAGGTGCAAATTAAAAAAGATAAATATTTAAAATGGCTAAGTACACGAAATACAAAAGACAAAATAGAACTTGGAGCTCAGCAGGCAAAAATCAGGAAGAAAGTCGCAGAAGGTAAAAACAAAAGTTGGGAAGAGTGTTGTCTAAGAATAGAAACTTTAATTGGCGGGAAAAGAAGTAGCGAAGCCTGGAAGACATTGAAAAAATTGAGAATGAATTCTAAAAAAGAGAACCTTATTAAATATTTTGACCTTAATGCGAGCGAACAGTACTTTAAAGAATTACTAACAGAAAGTAGAGAAGAGTATTTATATGATAGAGAAAAGGAGGTTTCTGAAACTGTGGATGATTACATTCTTCTAGATATTGAGATTGTAAAGAAGGCGGTTAGATCTTTGAAAAATGGAAAGGCTACAGGATGTGGAGGTATCCCTGCTGAGTTGTTAAAACATGGTACGGACAAAATGTATGACCTATTAAAAGATCTTTTTGAAAAGTGTTTAAATGGAGAGAATGTACCCGAAGACTGGAAAATAGGCTATATTTCCCCAGTGCATAAAAAGGGAAGAAAAGATGTCTACAATAACTATAGGGGTATAACAGGGACTAGTACTCTGAGCAGAGTGTATGGAATAATTATAAAATATTTGTTGGAAAAAGAGTACAGGAAAATGGAGACTGAAGCGGGGTTCAGAGCCGGTAGATCAACTATAGACCACATCTTTTGCTTGCAGCAAATCATTGAGAAGAAAGTGGCAAAGGCACAACCTCTTCATCTAGTCTTTATAGATATTGAAAAGGCTTATGATTGTGTACCCCAAAGCAATCTTTGGACAGCTTTAACTTAAACGGGTATCAATCCAAATGTAGTAAGAGCAATTAAGAGATTCTACAAAGATGCCATGTCCAAGGTAAAAATAGGAAAATATTTGTCTTCTGGGTTCCATATGATGAAAGGATTGCGTCAAGGATGTTGTTTGTCGCCCACACTATTTAAAATTTATGTAGAAAAAGTCCTAGAAGACTGGAAGAAAAAATGCAAAAACATGGGAATCAAAATAGATGACAGTACCACTGCTTATAGTTTACAATTTGCCGACGACCAGTTGATTTTAGCTCAAGACTATTATGACATGGAATACATGACAAGGAAATTGCTAAAAGAATATAATAACTGGGGGCTTAAGGTACACATGAATAAATGTAGATAGCTAGCAATAGGAGAAATTAGTCAAGACCTGGTGCTGGAAGAAGAAATGGCAACAATTAGCCATACTGAGGAATACAAATATCTAGGAGTGAAAATTACAAAAGAAGGAAGACAGGATAAAGAGATCAAATCAAGGATTAACTTGAGTAAGCGGGTAATTTCTAAATTAAACGGCGTTCTTTGGGATAAAGAGGTTACAGCCTACACTAAAAGTAGAATTTTTAAAACAATAATCAGAAGCATTATATCCTATGGGTCAGAAGTTTGGACACTCCCATCAAGATTGAAGGCAAATTTATTGGCATTAGAGATGGACTTTTGGCGGCGCTCTGCCAGAATATCAAAGAAAGAAAAAATCCGAAATGAAAAGGTAAGAAGAAAAATGAAAGTCCAGAACTCAATTGTGGAATTTATAGAAATGAGGCAATTAATATGGTATGGCCACACAAAAAGAATGAAAGAGGAAAGATTACCAAAGAAAATTATGGATTGGATACCGATTGGAAGAAGGAAAAAGGGAAGACCAGCCATTAGTTGGAGGCAACAAATTCAAAATATTATGCGGGATAGGAATATAGAAGAGGACAAGTGGAAAAACAAAGAAGTATGGAGGGAAAGGATAGAAGGAATGAAATTTTAGGCACCGGAAAATGTATTTCTACATTGTCAAACCGGGATAAATAAAAAAACAAAAATAAGACAAGCAAAATGTTGGGGTTGGCTTGTTTCATTAACACCGGCCAAACATAACTGTTATTTATATTCATTAATAATATATCAATTCCTCACAAATATATATATTTTTTATTTATTATAAATACTTTATTTTAATAATAGTACAAAGGAATGATAAAAGCTTTCAATTATTAACTGTAAAACAAAACAAGTTCATGATAAAAAAAGAACTTAAGAACAAGAGCATGGCAAAAAGCCGTCTGCCACAGTTTACAACCATAAAAGGAAAAACAAGAAAAAAAATCTGGTGAAACTCTGGCACTCACACAACTTTCTCTTACTCCAGTTTTGAAAATTGTAATTGACAAATATTACAGTAAGTGTACCAAATGTAATGAAAATCGTCGGTATTTTTATGGAGAAAATCACAAAAATTGAAAAATACTTCCTAGTAAAAACGCACTTCTGATCATCCAATTTTTTTCAAACTCGGAATTTCAACAACTTAATTCTAATTAATATTATTTAGATGACAGAACTGTGTAATAAACTGAAATTGCACTTTAAAGGGAACTGTAACCCCCACCCTCAAAGGTACCCTTAAATAAATTTGCCTGGAGAAATGTTTCCAATAAAAGTTCCAGCTCTTTGTTTGCGTAGTTGATGTACCAAGTTTCAAGAAAATTGTTGGAGCTATTTTTGAGAAAATCGCAAAAAAGTAGAAAGAATTTTGACAGATAATCTACTGTCGGATACCATGGTGATACCTAAGCGGAATATCAAGTTTGAGCTTTCTACGGTTTTTCGTTTTTGAGCTATGCTGTTCACATACATACACACATACATACATACATACATACATACATACACACACACACACACACCCTTTTCTAAAAACTACTTTCATGGACTCCTCGAAACGGATATTTCTGGTGAAAACTCGGTATCGAAAATTTGGCACGATTACAATACTTCCTCTTACTAGGAGTTAGAGAAAATAAAAAGAAGAACAATAAAACTAAAACAGAATCGAATTGAATAAGATAAGAAAGTAAAAAAAAATGTTAACGCATTCATACTCATTAATTAATACAAAATTAATTTTTTAATTGGAATGAAAAAGCCGAAAAATTAACTAGAAGAATCTGAGACCCTATTGTCCTAATTCTCCAAGCATGGCGAGCTAAGCAATCAATGGATGACAAGGCAGTTGTTCGGTTAGGTAGACAACAATTTCTCCTCCGGAAAGAGAACATTTGGCAATATGGAGGAGCTGCACTTCAAGTAACGCAGGACATTCTGCCAAGAAATGAAACAAATCTTCTCGTGCTTGTCACTTACAAAGAGGACACATCTCTCGTTCTGAATCTTTCTCCATCCAAGGGGTACAATCGAGGTATAACAGTTCCGATCTCAGTTTCAGCAATTAAGTGATTAGTATTTAATATAAAAGAATTCCTCAAATAATAAGTTTTAAGGACATATCTTCCAATCTATATAGATAGAAGAACAATAAGGTATTGAAATGATCTGATGTTACCGAGATCCAGAACCCATCAAAAAATCAATTTTCTAAGAAATTTTTTTCACATGAAAGTAATAAGACTAAATATGTGGAGCAATATTGCCAGGTTTGAGGCAAATTGTTGGAATTTTCAGAAAAGTTCATGACAAACTGAAAACAACAATAAAATCGCTCTTCTATTCTTCGGATTTTATCCAGTCTTACACGACGAATCTCCTCTATGGAATATCAAGTTTGAAGCTTCCGGCTTGTTCTCACACACGCACACACACATTAAGATCACTTGGTAAGACTTTTTATTTCTCTCATTGTACGAAGGAAGCAATCAACAGTAACTGCGCAACAACTACGACCATCAGATGTTTTTTTTATCATAGTGTAAGTCTATCAATTTTTATCGATACGTTATCCCAGATATTAACTAAGAGTGAATTTCAATAAGCTTTGGTTCACTTTCAAATAGTGACGCACTTGAAAAAGATGGAGAGTATCCATGTTATAGCTTCGCCGATTACACATATATTCAATTTCATTGAAAAAATGTTTCAATAAAAGTTAAAGATCATCATTAAAATTAATAAACTATAAAAAAAAATTCTTCTAAAACTGTTGAAAAATCAGTAACATATGAGGAGAAAGTAAGTGAAAAATGTATTTGGTGGTGGCAGAGGTATAAAGACAACTTCATTGCGGCCTGGAAGATTTATTGCATTGTGTTTGCAAATAAAAGTCATCCTTAAAATGAATAATATATATGTGGCAGTGATCAATCACTGTAGTGGTTAACTAGAATTTGCCTGGCCACTAAACCCAACTAGTTGCGAACATAATCTACTTCTGCAGAGCTAAGTAGGCGAAGTGCCTACAAGAGCTCATTAAGGAGATGAGGTGTGAGTGTTTTTTTAGGCTAGGATACCTCATCGGCATCATAACGTCCCTGTGAGATATCCTGGCTCAACTACACAACAACACCTGACTCAGTAATATACACTCAACAATAGGCAAACTCTAGCTCACCAAAACATTAACACCAGTATTTACCAGTAGAATATTTCAACATAAGAGGTATAAATGCGCGAAGCTGGGCCTGTGTCATTTTTTCTACAGGAGTTGGTATTCCGTCTATAATAAGTGGAGGTAGTTCATAAAGTGATGGATCTTCTTGTACTGGAGGCGGTGCCTGTTGAGCTAAGGCAGATTCTAATTCATCCATGATCATCAATCGTAGATTCTTTACCTGGATTGCGGAGAATAAAATATGTTACAATTTATTATACAAAGAATAAACAAATTTTTAAGGTTTATGGGAGTTTTTAAATTTATTTCTTTTTTGTTTATACTAACAACATCTTCCAAAGGTTTCGCTCCGAAACATCTGAAGCTTGTGGTTGGTTTTCCAGGAGTTGCAACGAGTACCACTGCTTGTTGTCCAACTCTTGTAGCAAATTCATCAATTGTTTGCTACAAAAAAAAAAGTTATAATCTCTCGTCAGTTCCTTATATTTATTAAATAACAAATAAATAAATAGATGTCTTTTGTGTAGGTGGTCGGATCGGCAGTGTTGCAAAGCAGACATTTCCCCATCATTTTATTCTGTCAACTACATTTCGACATCCCTTCCTTAGAAAGGGCTACGAACCAATTTACACAATTGATCAATATCGCTGCAAAACATAGTATCCCCTCAACGACACCTCAGCTGCTATACACCGAAGTTCCTAACCACATACGGTTACTAATTAAACTAAAGAACGCTTTTAGACATACCTATCAAAAATATAAATTTCCTGTTTATAAAAAACTATTAAACAAGTTTCAAACTCTAATTCATAAACAAGTGTCCACTTGGCGTAATCAGAAATGGTGTAACTTCATATCTCAACTTGACTACAGTAGCAACTCGAAAAACTTAAAATATTTCAAAACCCCTCCCAACAATACAGACGTTCCTATTATCTACAACAACATTACTTACTCTTCAGACTCAGACAAATCCAACGTCATGGCCAGTTACTTTGAACAGTTACACAAACAAAATCTCGACTTAGGCACTGTAACCCACTCATAAAAATATCCCAGACGGTTAAAAAACATCTGACAGAAACATTCACTCCTCGAGACTGCAAACTTACTACACCTAAAGAAGTCACTGCTGTAATCCGCTCCAGAAGAAATAAGACTTCTCCAGGCTCAGCCGGAATTTCTAAATATTACTCAAAAATCTCCCCCGTAAAGGCATAGTTCACCTTACCAATCTCTTCAATAAAATGCTCTCACTAAACTATTTCCCTGAAGTTTGGAAACGTCCAAAATCATCCTCATTCGTAAACCCGGAAAACACCTCACTTCCCCTTCTAGTTATCGACCGATAATCTCCTTACTAAGTTCCGTCAGCAAAATACTCGAAAAAATAGTCTTATCCAGATACTCAGAACACCTCGACGCTAACAATATACTAACTAACGAACACTTTGGCTTTAGACCAGGTCTTTCCACAGAACTTCAACTGACTAGAATAGTTGACGACATTACACAAAACTTTCATTGCAAAAAGCACACTGGCATGATTCTTCTCGACATAGACAAAGGCTTCGACACTGTCTGGCATACGGGACTTCTCTTCCGCCTCATTGAATACAACTTCCCTCTATATCTACTAAACTCCTACACTCATACCTTGCCAACAGAAAATTTTACATCCAACTAAACACGGCCTCTTCTGACTCCTACCCTATAGCAGCAGGTGTTCCTCAAGCTGGTGTATCTATCCTGGGTCCCGTCCTCTTCATAACCTACATTAATTCTCTACCCAAACCTCCTCATATCAACCTCCTCCTATACGCTGATGATGTTGCTTTGTACACATCATCATGGAGAATTGATACTATCACTAACAGACTTACATCTGCAATAGACAAACTGACAAAATACTGCACTAAATGGAAAATGAAAATAAATCACGACAAAACAAACGCCATACTGTTAACTAAACGTAGACTTATAATCAACAGATAAATTAAACACAACAGTACTTTGATCCTTGGACTAACAACGTCAAGTACCTCGGAATAACTCTGGACAACAAATTGAACTTCACGACCCACCTACAAGACAAAGTGAATTCTGGAAAAATGATTATAAGACTACTCTTCCCGTTACTGTCATGCGACTCAAAAATAACCACACAAAACAAACTCCTACTGTACAAAGTAGTCATCAGACTGATGTTACTTTACGCTTCTTCCGCCTGGAGCCTGACTAGTAACAGCAACATCAAAAAACTTCAGGTAACCTAGAACAAATTCCTAAGACTTGCGACTGACTCACCACGACACACCAAAATCG
>JAAEAF010007509.1:0-86937 GCA_011037195.1 Triatoma infestans | reverse complement strand
TGAAATTCCGAGTTTCAAGAAAATTAGTAAACCGGAAGTGCGCTTTTACTGAACAGTTTTTCAGTTTTCGTCGTATTTGAATTAATTTGGTACACAAACTATAAAATTGTCAATTATCATTTTGAGAACTGGAGTAAGAGAAAGTTGTGTGAGTGTTTCACACCAGATTTTTTTTTTACTTTCTCTTATTTTTTTTACAAAAAAAGTTGTAGTTTTTCAACTGTATTTTATTTATTCATTTATTTTATTTATTTGTCTGTATACATTTTTATAATATAAAAGACTCGTCAATATTATATCAACAAAATAACAACTGAGTGCAATAACAATAGTACAATGAACTTTACACTAAGGACAAACTAACAACTTTTTGGTCTTATTTAAAGATGTTCATCACTCCATTTTGCAATCTTTAATTTCATAAAGACAGTTTTTTTATTAAACACTCATTGATGGTTAGTTTGAAATGTTTCTTCCTTAACTGTCCTATATTCCTAAAGAGAATTTGTATTTTCTTTTGCTGATATAACATTAGAATTAAAGTCATGAGGTACGCCTAAATTATCTTTATTACGTAAATTGTAAGTATGCTTATCGTCTATAGTATCTACTAACGGGTCTTTTTTCTTTTTTAGTGTAGGTTTAAAGATGAAAACTGAGGGAAGCGTCATTTATATTTAACTCTCGAAAAGAGAGGCTTGCAACTATCTCAAGCTTTTTTCTTCATTATTGTTCTGATAGGCTCTCTTTTGAAGTCTGAAAATAATAGAAGCATCGAAGGTACCTCCTCATAGCTCAATACCATATACCATTCTGGAATGCAAAAGACCACATAATAGGGCAGTCTTGATGACCTCAGATGGAACTTCTTCACGTAGTTTTCTCAATAAAAAAAATGATTTGAGATAGCTGGTTATTCAAGGTTTGTATATGACTTTTCCAGCTAAATCTACAGTTAATTATAACACCTAGAAATATTGTACTTTCCTCTGTTTTCTTTTTCAATTAGACTAAATATAATGATTTGAATTTTCTTATTGATCAATATTAACTCATTCTTTTGGAGTCATGCTCTAAGGGATGAAATGTTATCATAAGCCCTCTTTGTCGCCTTTCGCAATTAACGTGGTGCCATCAGCACATAAAATACCTTCCAACTGAAGCCACAAATCTGAGCTCAATTATCAAGGTGTGAGGCATCATAAAATACTTTTAGCGTGAAATCAATGGGGATATTATAATTATTAATTAATTTTGTCCAAGTGCAGTTAATGGCAAATTTAGATAAGCGCAGTTTATCTGTAAGATGTGGTTCAAAGAAGAAGTAGAGTATCAGGCTTATTCCTAAAGAGTTATATCTGTTCAGTATGTCATGATTTCGCCTTTAAAGTTCCATTTTTTAACATTAGAGTCTTCCATCTTACTCTAATTCGTAATCATAATTCTGGATTTCTCTAGATTTACTCTGACACCCCAGGTCCTGCAATAGCTACCCAATGCATCCATTATATTTTGCAATATAACAGGCTTATCGGCTATCATCTACATATAGCAGTAAACATAATCATATCCCAAAGATATATATCTCCGTTGATTTCATAATACGGTCATTGAGGTAAATAGAGCAAAGCTCAGGGATAATAAGCAAGCTTGCTTTACACACGACGTATAGAAGAATTCCGATGTACCCTACTCGCCCCAGAGCACTGCCCTATGTTTCTGATGGTATCCACCAAGTTACTGGACAGTCCCAGCATAGATAACTTATACAGCATGTTCCTACAGTTCCTTTTGTATAAAATCGAGAACAGCATTAAGCTCTAGAAAAAAATAAATAGATTTCTTTAAATTATCTTCCTCAAATTTCAGTAGTACTCGTATTTAAGGATAATAAGGTTAAAAATATTATCAATAGTTCCATAGCCGAATATTGGTTACTACGTATTAGCATGATACAATAGTATACAGTATTCTTTTTAAATAACATTACCTTTTTAAGGGACCTCATGCTCATATATTATGAGAAAATGGGAAATTAAAATATTAAACGTATACGAAAATGAATATACGTATAAATTAAATTTAAAGATGGGTAGCAAATATTATTTATTATCACTTTCAATAAGCCAAAGGAATGGCGCTTACCTTGAAACGCAGAATCCTGGTTGCCAGTGTCGGAAGACCCCATATGTCCTTAGCCCATATCGGGTAAAAGGACAGAGGAAAAAATAAGAATAAGGAAATAATTCTTATGTGCATTCAACACTTGAGTCTTGACACTACCCACCCACTTGACACTTGAGTTTATTAACACTACCCAGGAAGACCGGAAGGGGTTTCACAAATAAGGGCAATCGAAATGCCATGAATTGTATACGTATTACACTGCGATCTATTCAAGAGAGTGCTGCATAACGACTTACTCCTTCGAGCTTATAATGGCGACTGACAGAGAGAGGAGAAAATACATAGGTTACGCCCTCTTTACTCTTAGAACACAACCTAATAAATTACTAAATTATTATCAAGCTAGTGCAATACCCCGCTCCAAAATAAAATTATTGTACGCCGTTGGCGGCAAATTTAACTTTTTTATTGAATAGCAAACAATTGGGATAGGGCCAAATTTTCGAAATTTATTTTTCATACCACTTCAGTATGTACATATACAGGTTGTCACATTTAATCGGGCCACTTTTGAAATAACTCTTAAACGAAGCAAGATATCTAAAAAGTTGACTTAACGTTTGTTGAAGCATTTTCGCTCTAGTTTATCATGGTGTCAATGTTTATTGATTTTATTGCTGCCTTACTCCTTAAATCGGTGGTTGAAAGTGGGGGATTTCTTTTTACCCCCATTTTTTTATTATTGCATTGAAAAGTATTAAAAAAAAATGAAGAAAAATGCCGTTTACCTCACTTCAATATTTCAAACCGTTTCCGAGATATTCAATCATAAAGATTCAATTTTCTTCATTTTTTCCTACTTTTCTGTTTCGTAAACTAAAATTAAAAGCGGATGATTTTCTTATTAATTTCGAATAAATAAGAGAGTTCAAATGCTATTAATACTTAAAAGCTATTTTAAAACCATAAGGGACTTAAAAATTAGGTAAAACTTCATTAAAACAAAACAATTTTCCAGTTATTTACAGAAAATCGTTAAAAAATATTTCCTATTTATTCAAAATGACTTCCGAGGCCGAAACGGCACAAGCACAGTAGTTGCCCAACAAATGAAGTTGCTAATCGTTTCTTGTCTGTGAAATTGCTAAGCAGGTTTAGATTAAGTCTTCTCTAGGCGCTTCTAGAGTTGTTGGTTCCTTTGTATAAATTTTTTTCTTTGAGATATTGCCAAAGAAAAATCAAGAGGGCTTAAATCTGGCGATCTGGAAGGCCAGCTTGCCGGTCCCACTCTCCTGATCCAGCTGTTACTGAACATCTCATTCACTTCTCTCCTGGCCACTAAAGGCGCGTTCTCACGAGTCAAGTTTAGTTGTCCGAGTTTTAGTTGATCAGCAAAAGTTGAATGCGACTTGAATCAGTTTTGGTTCATACGTTTCAACTGAAATCGATCAAACCGTTTCAATAACGACACGGAGCACTCTATGAGTTGAAACAAACTGAGTGGCCAATTGGGCGATCCGGAGGTTCACACTTGTCAATACTTGAAAGATGGTGGGTTCAAATGAAAGATGCGTCATACTTGAACGATAAAGTTTGACTCGGTTTCAAAAGTTGATCAGCATTATTGAAACAAAAGGTTCTCACTAGGTTTTTCATTCAACTTTTGTTGATCAACTAAAATCGGTCAATTAAACTTGACTCGTGAGAACGCTGCTTAAGGTATAATGCTCGGGACTACCATCTTTATTGGAACCACATTCTTGTTCTGAGACATTCAATGGCACATCCTCCAGCAACTGTTGTAACTCTGGGCGAATAAAATTAGCGTATTCTTGCCCATTTAAGGTATCTGACGGAAAGTATGGGCCAATAGTTTTGTCTCCGACCATTCCGCACCAAACATTAGCAGACAGATGTTCAGTAACCCTGGATCGGGAGAAGGTATTGGAGAGGTATGTTAGTTTAAATTTAAATTTGCACAAGCTTCCGAGTTTTGACATAGAGCGCTCCACCTAAGGCCCCTCAGGTATACAAGTAAAATCCCCAGCAACATTTTTATGGCCAGCCCAGCTAAACGATGTATCGTTGACGTTCGCCTTCTATTTCCTTCTTTTATAAACCCGAATATTCGTTGGAGTATATATACTATTCAATCACAAAAAGGTTTCTTTCATAAGCTTTGGTCATGATGAATGTCATCATCATCAATTGCTCTACAGCCCACTAGTGAGCCTTGGCCTCCTCTTCTAGAAGCTTTCGCCAGTTTTCTCTATCCTGTGCTGCTGCTTTCCAATTAGCTACGCCTAACATTGAGAGTGCATCTCTTTTTACTTCGTCCCCCCACCTCAGCCTGGGCCTCCCTACTCGCCTTGTCCCTGTTATATTTTCCTTTTGAATCTTGGCTGCAATATTTTCTCCTTCCATCCTCACAACATGTCCGGCCCAACGTAGTCTTCCCAATCTTATTATTTTAATCACGTTGGGCTCACTATACAAATTCACCAGCTCCTGGTTGGTCCTCCTTCTCCACGTTCCATTTTCATTAATTGCTCCAAAAATCCTTCTGAGCACCTTTCTCTCAAATACAAGGAGATTTTCTTCATCTTTTTTTGTAAGGACCCAGGTTTCGGAACTGTATGTTAACACAGGACGGATGAGTGTTTTGTACAGAGTGGTCTTTGTTTTCCTTGAAATAAGGTTACTTTTTAGATACTTTTGAAGTCCAAAGTAACTTCTATTGGCCAGTGTTATCCTTCTTTTCACTTCTAATGAGGTGTCATGGTCGGCATTAATTAATGATCCGAGATACACAAAAGACTGCACTTTTTCAAACGTGTATTGCCCTACTTCTATTTCCGCTGAGTTGGTGCCTCCGGTGTACAAGTATTTGGTCTTGCCTTGGTTTATTCGAAGTCCAATGTTTTGGGCCGCGGATGTTAACTTTATAAATGCTTCTTCCAAGGCTCTCCGGGACCTCGCAATCACATCTATGTCGTCCGCGTATGCCAATATTTGCACTAGCTTATTAAAAATTGTGCCAGTAGTCTGGATCCCGGCATCTCGCACTACTTTCTCCAATGCCAAATTAAATAGCAAGCAAGACAGAGCATCTCCTTGCCTCAGACCATTCTTCGCCTGAAATGTCTCTGATAGATCCCCTTGAATGCGAACGGCACTCTGGACATCTGCCATTAACAGTGACACCATGCTGACCAGCTTTTTTGGGATATTCATTTCCAGCATTGCTTTGAACAATTTCCTCCGATCTACGCTATCGTAAGCTGCTTCAAAATCAATGAATAGATGGTGAGTTTGCACTTTGTACTCCCTACATTTCTCAAGGATCTGGCGCAGGGTAAATATTTGGTCCACTGTCCCCTTTCCTCGGCGGAAACCACACTGGTATGGTCCGACTTCTCTTTCGACAAATGGAAGGAGTTTCTTGTATAAAATGTTGGAGAGTATCTTATACGCGCAATTCAGCAATGTTATTCCTCTATAATTGCGACATTCCAATTGGTCACCCTTCTTATGGAGCACGCAAATAACACCCTTATTCCATTCATCTGGCAGCTTCTCCTCCGACCAAATCTGAAGAATCAACTCCTGCAGGAACTTAATGAGGCTATTATCACCGTGCTTGAATAATTCTGCAGGTATTCCATCACCACCGGGTGCTTTGTTATTTTTTAGCTGCTCTATGGCTGCCTCGATATCATCTTCATCAGGTGGTTCAATTAGGTCTTCAGCAGTCAAGTTAATCACCTCTCTCGCATCAGCATCTTCAGGTATATTTAAATTAAGGAGCTCATCAAAATGACCAACCCATCTTTCCATAATTTTCGCTTTTTCTGATATGATTGCACCATCCTTATCTTTACAGGCACTTATTCTCGGCTTAAACGGCTTTCTTCCCTCATTCACTTTTTGGAAAAAACTTCTTATTTCATTGGTTTTCTTGCATTCCTCTACTTCCATCATTTTCATCTTCATCCACTCTCTTTTCTTCCTCCTATGCAACCTCTTTTCTTCTCTTCTTTTACAAACATATTCCTCTCTAGACCTGCGAGTCGACTTTCTATCAATCATTCTCTTATATGCATTGAGGGTATTGGGACAGGACTATCAATTAGTTTAAATTTAAATTTGCACAAGCGAATTTTGACATAGAGCGCTCCACATAAGGCCATTCAGGTATACGAATAAAATCCCCACCAACATTTTTATGGCCAGTCCAGCTAAACGATGTAACGTTGACGATCGCCTTCTGTTTCCTTCTTTTATAAGCCTGAATATTCGTTGGAGTATATATTCTTTTCAATCACAAAAAGGTTTCTTTCATAAGCTTTGGTCATGATGAATGTGGATTGATAAATTGTAATTTAGGTTTTTACCTGGAAACCAAATTGCTCCTCATATACTTGGCCAACCCAATATAACTCATATTGGCAGCCGTAAGTCTTTTGGTCATTTCGAATGAATTACTAATGTAGGAATTGACCTGAGATAGAGGAGATACATATACTTAGTCTTTTGGGACCCATTAAAGCTGCTGCTCTTTGAAAGTCAAGACACCTGCTCTTTAGAGCATTTTAAGTTAAAGAAAAGCCAGGTAAGGGCCGTGACTAGCCTAGGTTGCCTAGTGTTAGCCCTTTGGTAGCCTTTAACTCAGGCAATATATCTGATTGGATACCGGGCTACGCATGGAATTTTCGCCATTTTAATTAATCCAATAAGTTTTACCGGTATGCTCATTTGGTCCATTGCCTGAACACTGTCATTAGCGCTTTTAAATTCAACTAAGAGATTATGAATTAACGATTTTTATTCAACACCCTTTTCTAGATAGAGAAATGTAAGGGTGTTGTGAGGAGATGTTGGTTGTTGCTTGATGAGTGATAAATAACACCTTAATATGGGTATAAGATATATAATTTGATATATATGTATATGACTGACTGCCAAGGACTTTACACTGTAGAAATTAGAACTGAACTGAACTGACAGACTGACGTGGCTAAATGATATGTACGGAGTGATGTTAAACTGATGTGTAAATCAACAGAATGATCAGAACTGAATTTAACAGAATGATTCTCTGACTGTCCATCTCTTATATATATATATATATATATACTGGCCGGGGGGGGGGGGGGCCGCTCATATCCTCCTGTGGCAGAGGGGCTGTTTCTCCCCGCTAGAGTGGATGAGTGGTGGGGGAGACCAAAACCCCTACAGAAAGAATATTTGGTCTATTGTAGATTTGTTCTTTCTAAAGCCTACCTGTTGGTTACCTAATTCTTCAGGTTTATACCTCTATGGAGATAAATTGTTTTCTGTGATGCAAACAATCCAATCTGTTTTTTCTTCTGAAGACAAACAGTAGCAAAATCCTGTCTACTTCTTTATAATGTTTCCTATCCAAGTTTGCGTTTTTAGATGCCAATATTAGGACCTAACTGAACATTGTAAAGTTGCCATCTTCAAGAAAAATTTCTTGATTAAATTTTATTATTTTGATCAAGAGAAAGTCAGGTGAGTATTTTAAATCAGTTTCTTTTTAACACCAGATTTCTTTATTTAAAAATTTTGATATTTATCTTTAATTTTTGTATAATGTTACATAATCTTCCATTTTTACTAAAAAAAAAAAATAATTAGTTTACCTGACTTTAAGAGGAAATTCCTTTCAGAATAACAAACAGTGGGTGTTACTTTTACCACAGATTATAATTATTTATTAATACTATTCTTTTGTTTAATAGAACCTTTTTCCCCCCAATGAATCACTAGGTTTCCCCTTCAACTATTGTTTCGCTACTTTAACAAATTATTAACCATAGCTAAACCGGTTTTTTTTTTTTTTTTAATGATTTATTCTGTTTCTTAATATGTTATAAGTTTTCCTTCTTCTTGCATGAAATAGTTTCTTCAAAAGTAATAGAGTATTTCGGATAATCAGCACTTCTTAGAATATCTATAAGGAAAGAAAGAGTGTGGCACTTCATGACTCTTTGATTTGTTAAATATACAGGGTGTCCCAAGGTATATATGGATAACGACTTTTTCTCGGAAACTAAGATAGCTAGAAAAAAAAAAACTAAAAAATACGTGTCCCCGTAGTTTTTTTTTGGTAGAAAACCAAATTTAATTTGGAAATTTGTTTTGGTGCTTCCAGAAGCGAGATACAGGCATCAACTTCATTTTTTCAAATGGGGATGTCCGGTTTTTTTGTTTAAGAAATAGATTCCTCTATTTTTTTTTTGTAAGAAAAATTTACTTGAACGGTTTTTTTTTCTTTGAGCGATATTTTAAAAAGTTATGAATGAAAACATGATTCCTATAAGAAATTTCAAAATGATATTATAACGGTTTTTTGATTGAATACGAAGAAAAGTACTTATTTTATTATAAATTTTACTCTTCATTAATTACAGATCTTGCTCGAACTGGCCCCCCCACCATTATAGATGCAAATATACCATGCTTTTCTGCCAATTGTACCGTACCCCAAAACTACATCTGTATGGTGGGCCAGTTCGAGCAAGATCTTTAATATAATGAGAGTACTTTTCTTCTTACTTCACTTAAAAAAACCGTTATAAACAATCATTTTTGAATTTTCTTATAGGAATCATGTTTTCATTCTAACTTTTAAATATCGCTCAGAGAAAAAAAAAACCGTATCAAGTTTAATTTTTCTTACCAAAAAATAGAGGAATCTCCATTTCATTAATAAAATCACCTTCCCATTTGAAAAAATGAAGTTGGTGCCTGTATCTCGCTTCTCGAAGCACCAAAACAAATTTGCAAATTAAATTTGGATTTCTAACAAAAAACTACGGGGACACGTATTTTTTAGTTTTTTTTTCTAGCTATCTTAGTTTCCGAGAAAAAGTCGTTATCCATATACCTTGGAACAACTTGAATATAAATTAATCACAGTAATCGTCTTTCTAACAAATTCAGCATTCGTCGGGGGAGGGCAGGAATGAATCACTGTTAATGTAATAGATACAATTATACCATCTAAAGTAAACTACTGTTGTTATTATGTGCTGAGAAAATAATATACTTTTTGGTTTTTCATTAATTTCAACTTTTTCCAGGTTTTAAAAATGATTTTTCTTCAATTCTATTTAACTTATTAAAAGGTAATTTTGACTGCGTTAATTGATTGATAGAAGAATGGGAATATTAAAAAGCTGAGAATCTAAAACCTATAACTGATGTTTTATTTTTTTAACATAGTAATCCTACGCTGAGGAAAATTTATTCTACGTGCTTCCTAAGATTGCACGTATGTCATGAGCTTACAACAAATTACAATTTACTTTTAAAACAATTATTTCTTTTGATACATATTGGAATGATTTTTGTTTTGTTTTGTTTTATTTATTTGAAATTTACAATTGCATTCAAATACAATAAGTAAATATGTTGTATAAAGTGAATGTGACGTGATGGACTTGTGAAGGGTAATCATCCAGTCATGAATACTATTAAAAGTAATTATGAGGTCGCGGGGCCATCGACGCTTTAAAGCGTCGTTGTGTGTTTCCTGGGAAGGTTTGAGATGAGAGTGCCTGGGGGCTAGAGGGTTAGAGTGTGATTGAATTCTGGAATGAAATCTGTTGTAGGTCGGTGTGTAAGTGAGTTTGGATACATAATTTGGGACAACCTCTGATATGTCGGAGGATTTTAGATTTGAAGGGTTTTAGATTCGGTTCAGGTTGTAACGCTTTAACGTCCGTACATTTCTAGTCCAAATGTCCAAAGAGTTCTCAGTAAGGAAATTATAAAGGTCTTTTATTCGAGATAATTTTGAGATGAGATAATTTACAGAAAATACTGAATATAGCTCTCACATTAATTATACAAAACAGTAAATATTATATCAAAATCATTTGATTTTTTTTTTAAATAAAAAATCTGGTGTGAAACACTTACACAACTTTCTCTTACTCCAGTTTTCAAAATTGTAATTGACAAATTTTATAGTTTGTATACCAAATTTGATGAAATTTGTTAGAGTTCGTCGAAAACTGATAAAAAATGTTCAGTAAAAGCGCACTTCCGGTTTACTAATTTTCTTAAAACTTGGAATTTTGGCCATCTATTCATTTCTTAATTAATTTTGTGTTGGATGATAGAATTGTATAATCAACTTATGATAGTACTTTAGAAAAAAACATAACCCCATCCCTCCCCCAAAAGCCCTCTTAAATGATTACGTACACTAGGAGAAATGTTTCAAATAAAAGTTGTGGCTCTTTATATGTGTAGTTCACATTCCTAGTTTAAAGAAAATCGTTGGAGCCGTTTTCGAGAAAATACCAGAAAACTGGAAAATACATTTTAGTAAAAACGCACTTCCGGTTATCCGATTTTTTTCAAACTCGGAATTTCAACAAAAAAATTAATTCTAATTAATAGTATTTAGATGACAGAGCTGTATAGTAAACTGAAATAGCAATATAGAGAAAAACCTAACTCCATCCCTTCCCGAAAAGTGCCCTTAAATGAATTTTTCCAGAGAAATGTTTCAAATAAAAGTTGTAGATCTTTGTATATGTAGTTGATCTTTCTATGTACGAGTTTGAAGAAAATCGTCCGAGCCATTTTTGCTAAAAACCACTTTTTTTTTGGATTCAGGGAACCTCAAAACAGATATTTCCGGTGAAAACTCGATATCGGAAATTTGGTACGATTACAATACTTCCTCTTACTACGGAGTAAAAGAAAGCAAAAAAAAGGGCAAAAAATCAAGGCTTTATAAATTTAATGTGAGCCATAAAGGAATTTTTTTCAACTATGGAATGAAAGTCAGAATTTTCATTCCATAGTTGAAAAAAAATAAGAGAATTAGGCGAAAACGCAAGATCCGCCATTTTGTAAATTTAGCCGTTTATACAAATGGAACAATAAATAGAATTTGATGTTAAAAAACCCACAAAAAAAATTTCTACAAGGAATTCATAATATTTAATTAAAAAAAAAAAAACTTTTTTTAGACCTGGAGTTTTTAGCTATACATTGTATTAATTTTTATGTATGTGGCGCAGTCTATAAAGTATTCGAAAAAGTACTATAAAGGTTGAAATCTATGCATCTAAAGATCCAAAATCTAATGTTTGGCCACAACATAAAAAAAAGAGGACGCGGTAATTATAGCTCAATTATACAAATAAATTATAAAAAAGAATAAGCGTTATATATTAAGAGTTCGAAAAACTACAGACTGTGTAACTATGTGAATTGGAGTAACAGAAAGTGCCTTATGAGTGTTTCATGCCAAATTATTTTAGTTTGTTTAACCGCCTAAGATATGTGTATATATATAGAATTTAGTATATACGCATAATGAGGAAATTAATATCTAGTGTTCTGTTATATACATATATAATTTTAAAGTCTTCTTTTTTCTTTCTTTCTTTAATATTCCAATGATTTAATGTGCGGTAAAGTCATTGCAAAGTTACGTGACTTGAGAAATTAATGAATAAAAAAAAATAACTATGTCCTTGTAACAATGGAAGATTTGACGTCAAACTCGTCAATATGAAAGATCCAACCAAATAAGTTTTGGAAATCTAAAAATTAATTATTACCAATTAAGTTGTCTATATTCTTGAATAATAATGATGCAAACAAACAAAAAAAAATCTAATGTAAAACACTCACACAGACTTTCTTTTCAGTTAATAATGATGAAGTTGTGGGGAGGGAATAGCTAAGTGGTTAGCGTACTAGACTCCCATGAGGAAGGTCACAGGTTCGAGTCCAGCTGTGCTACCCTTAGTTTTTTTCTTCCTAGAGCCTCTACAGCTTCACTGTCCCGGTGCTGGCAGTGTTGTCTGTAACAAGAGAACACTGTCCGGAGGCTGGCAGTGTACTAAGACGGCTCTGGGCGCCAATGATCATACATGTTAACGCTCCTTAAATTAAAAAAAAAAAAAAAAAAATCTGGTGTGAAACACTCAAACAACATTCTGTTACTCCTGTTCTCATAATTATAATTAACAAATTTTATAGTATATATACCAAATTTAACGAAATTCGTCGAAAACTGAAAAAAAAACTGTTCAATAAAAGCGCACTTCCGGCTTACTAATTTTCTTAAAACTTGGAATTTTGGCCATCTATTTATTTCTAATTAATTTTGTTTGGATGATCAAATTGTATGATCAACTATGGTGCCACTTTAGAGGAAGGTGTAACCCCTCCCCTCCCCTAAAAGTGCATTAAATTAATTTTCCCAGAGAAATGTTTTTAAATAAAAGATATAGATCTCTGCATGTTTAGTTTATTCAAGGTGTTTCAAGAAAATCGTCGAAACCAGTTTTGAGAAAATCGCGAAAAAGTGAAAAATTCATTTAGTAAAGTGGTAAAGTAAATGCACTTCCGGTTTTGCGATTTATTTCAAACTTGGAATTTCAACAATATATTTAATTCTATTCAACATTATTTAGATGAGCGAATTGTCCAATAAACTGAAATAGCACATTAGATGAAATCTAACCCCACCTCTCCCCCAAAAGTGCCCTTAAATGAATTTTCCCAGAGAAATGTTTCAAATAAAAGTTATAGCGCTTTGTATGTGTAGTTGATATACTAAGTTTAAAGAAAATCGTTGGAACCATTTTTGAGAAAATCGCGAAAACGTAAAAAAAAAACTAGTAAAATGGTACTTCCGGTTGAGGAATTTTGACAGAAAAACGCACCGTCAGATCCCATGGTGATACCTAAACGTAATATCAAGTTTCAACTTTCTACGGTTTTTCGTTTTTGTGCTATGCTGTTCACATATACACACACACAGACCATTCGCTAAAAACCACTTTTTTGGACTCAGGGGGCCTCAAAACGGATATTTCCGGTGAAAACTCAATATCGAAAATTTGCCACGATTACAATACTTCCTCTTACTAGGAGTAAGAGAAAGTAAAAAAAAAAAAAAAATTATGAAGTTAATACCATTTTCTTAAATTTTGGAATTTTTTTTCACACTTGTATTAATATAAATATACGCAGGTGGTGAATACGTTACAGATAGTTGGTTATCACTCGTGGCAGATAATATTTCGAAATAATTACCTACGTTGTAGTCAGAAGGCAGCGCCAGTAATATTGAATAAATCCTAAAAAAAAAAAAAAAAAACCCTTTGAATATCATAACATAAATTTATCAGTACGCTTCTAAATGACTCAAAAAAAAAAAAAAATCAGTAAAGTTAAGGGATTTTCTTGAAATTTTGGAAATATAGCTATTTTTTAATGTAACTTCATAATTATAGAGATGATAGAACCATAAGATTGTACTGGATATGGTACTTTCGTTGAAAAATTAAAGTTCGCTGCTCCATTAGAATTCACTAACAGCCTATCACTTTCGTTATGTATTTACATTATATAAGGTTTAAAGAAAATCATTATAATTATTATGTTCGAGAAAATCGCGAAAACTATTTTTTTTTTTTGTTACTGTAAAAAAACCTGTATTTCCGGTAAAACCCCCAATTTTTAAAAATTGGACAACATCGTAATATTTTCACGTGCAGCTGTAAGAGAAATAAAAAGGATTCATACTGAAAGAAGAAGCCAAAATAAGATTCTCAAAATATGACTGATTTGTTAGATTTATGCGGAAACCGGAAGTGAACAATAAAAAATAAATAAAAAAATCAGTTGCAAAAAAACTATAGATTTTCTCTTACTATCACTATTTCTGTTATTATCAAAAACATGTTTGATAAATATTCTTAAAACTACATTTTAAAAAAAAAAAAACAAAAAAAAAAACATAATAATATAAAAATTGCAAAGATAAACAAGATAAATTTTTGACAGAATCAAAACCTACTTTCACGGATATGGTCGCACCTCTTTTTGGGCAAGACCTTGAACAGGCAGAATTTCTGTTCACAAAAAAATTCCAACTGTAACCTCAAAAGGAAAATAGTGTTCGCTCAAGAGACTCAATACACTTTATATTGCCGTAATAATGATTAAAGTTGGAGGTGGTCACGAAAAAATCTTTGCATTTCATGTGATTTGTTAAATTATTAACATTCTTCTTTAACAATGCAGCATCATAGGTAATTTCATATGTCCTCAGTACCTAGAAGGTACTTTAGCTGTCCCATATTGACGGACCTCATTAAAAGCGATCGCACTAGTAAAGTCCAGGGAAGAGAATAAAAAGTGGTACTGGACGTCCTGGGTGTGAATCCAGCTGTGCTGCCCTTAGATTTTTTCTTTCCTAGGAGCCTCTGCAGCTCACTGTCCGATGATCGACAGTGTAGTCTGTAACGAGAGGACTTGTGTCCGTAGGCCGGCAGTGCACTGAGAAGGCATCGGGCGCCAATGACCATAGAAGCTCCTTAAATTTAAAAAAAATAAAGTCTCCCATTCTAGAAGAGCATCACAGCAAAGTCTAGAGCTTAAGCAAGGTCTTTAACCACCAAGTGGGAATAAGTTTCAAAATTTGTATATGGAGATGAGAGATACCTGTTGCCAATCTCGCTATATGAATCCCTCGGTACTTCGAAGTAATTTTAATATTTTTTAAAAAAATTTTAACTACACTCTTCACCCATTAAAAAGTATGTTTGCTATCCGCCTGCATCCTAGTTGGACTAAGCTTCCCTGAAAAATAGGCATTACTTTACTTTTTCTTTACTTATTGATTTCACTGATCTGGAGAAAAATATTGCAGCCCTAAGTTCTCTTCGGTTAAATTTGATCGCTAGAATATACTTTATTTGTATTTATACTGTATGTGTAATTAGAAAGGCTGTTGGCAAATAACCAAACAGTGTTTATCAATTGGAATAAAACAATTAACTTATGAAAACGCTTTATTATTTTCTAAAATTGAGTCTACAAACAAAGAAGTCAAGGAAAAGGGATCGGATCAGTCTTAGACCAAAACGGTTTGTATGTTGCGCCATTGAAAGAAGGAACATTATTACCAATTTTGCTCTAGGCATAATATCATCTATTCTAGTTGATCATAACAGATTTGAGAAATCTTCAAATCATATAAATTACTGCTTATTTAATTATAACCAATATTAATTGATTATTTACGATGTGATTTACACTGTTTTATTTATAGCTAACTATTAATATGAATTGCAATTTGGGGGGGGGGGGGTATAATTTCATAACAATGCTGGCCTCCGGACAGTGTTCTCTCTTTATAGATAACATTGAGAGTTACAGGTAGAAACTCTAAGGGCCGCACTAGACGCACCCTTTCTGTTCCCCCTGTAATGGGATTTGGTTAGTTGTGTGTATTGTATCACAAGCGATATTGAAAGGGCTTATGTGTGTGTAAGTTTTAAAGAGAGATATATATTAATAGAGAATAATGTAGTGGAATCGTTTATTGTGATTCTGAGGTATGTAGTAGATGTCTTGAAGAGGGCGGAAGTTAGTTTAGAGATTTTTGGAAGTTAGTTTAGAGATTTTTGGAAGTTAGTGCTCGAATTATTAACACGGAATTTATAAAAAATAGACTGTATTTGTACAATAATTTAAACGTGAGTAATGGTAACTATTAACAAGAAATACTTAGAAATAAATAGGAGATAAATAACTAATAATTTAGAATGATAAAAATAAATGAACTAAGATGCACAACTAAGGAAATAAGTATATGTAAAAACTGTATAGGGACGCGGAACTGCTGCTCGTATAATGATCTTGAAGACGTACTGAAGTACAATCATCCCCTCTTTCAATGGGGCGAAGTTTTTTTCAGTGTTAGCAACACTCACACCAAGACATCTGTCCTAGTGTGCGACCTTGTGCGACCTTGGTTAGTTCGGTGACCAGCGATTTAGGTCAGTGGCTAGCTTATCGGTGCTTGCTTTGATGTAAAGTATTGACCCTTGGTTTTGTTTGTTTGGCCGCGGCCTTGTCTTGAAGACAGCGGCCGGCTAGGCCACTAGTTATAAATTATTCTTTCTTTTGTTATGTGTTGTGAAGGTTTGACATTGCTATGACCTTGCCATGTCATTACAATAAGAACCACTGTTTTGAATAAATAATTTAACTATACACATTAATTTAATAACTTTACAAGTAGTAATTATTTGTTAATTATGAATATTGAATTAAGCTTATAAATATACAGAAATTCTTGCACTCAAAACTTGTAGCTAGTGAGTGTTTTAAATCAAAGTTTTAGCTAGTTTGATTTCAAATACAAATGTTAAACACTTCTTGGCATACTGACTGTTGTAAGACGATTATGGAATGACATTCCGTTGAACGCTGAAATAATACTGAACAAACAAAGTTTGTAGTGTTGTGGTGGTTAACACACTCATATAATATAATTTTTTCAAATTTTTCAATGATATACCTATAAAAAAGTCTGTACTTAAATTAGTTTAGATTTGTTATGTTTAGACATGTAAAGAACCCATGTATAGGTTATACATGCGTGCGTGGATGGCGTATGTGAATTGTGAAGGGTGAAATGCAAAATATGTTTAGTGTCATCAAACAACCTATTCATATACGAGTATATTGCTTGGTTGTTTATTTGTTTTGATTATTTTAATTGTTATTTTAATTTTTATTATTTTAATCGTTTAATTTTTAAAATTATGTTAATTTAAAATTGTTATTTAATTTAATTTTAAATTTTTTTTGATTAGTTAATTGTAAAGTAAATCTCCCACCAACAACAGGGGTTTAAAATTAGACGCGCCACGTATTGTTTCCATTTTAAGAAAAATTTACCCCTTTAACAACCTAAACACGTGTTCCTTTTCCCACTCAGGTAACATCACCATACCCCTCTCTTGACTTACTTTAAGAGTTTAGTTTTTAAATACAATTAAAAAAGACAAGTCAGTGTGTAAACTAAATTTGCTCTGTACAAGTCTGTGTTATCACACTGTCTCTGACAAACGGATCGTGAAGATGGGCGAACGCCCGAAACCGGCCGATGACCACAAAAAGAAGCAGGTTATTATGGAAAATGTCTTTGATGCTAATGCTTGTAGGCCTGGAGGGAGCCTAGAAAAAGGTCTCTCTAACGGTCCTTTGTCTAGAATATGATTGAACTTAATTAGTTTAATAGTCCCCAACAGATTCAAAGTTCATCTCACTGGATTAAAATACACTTGATTTTAAGTTCCACAAAATTATTTCAATTTTTTCCATTTGCTTCTACCATTAGAACTGAAGTTGTCTGTAAGGAGAGAACACTGTCTGGAGGCCGGCAGTGCACTGTGAAGTCTCCTAGCTCCAATCGCCTTAGATGTTGAAGCGCCTTAAATTAAAAAAAGTAAAAAGAAAAAAGAAACAAAGGTTTACTCTTGCTCTAAAACAACCATAAATTGATAAAAGCAATTTTATAGTTTTTTAAGAAACAAAGCTTCCATACTTCTATCTTTAAACAAACATCATAATTATAGAAATTGTTACACAATCATAATGTAATCTGAAACGAATATTTTTCAAAAAAAAGACATACGGTTATTGGAGAACTTAAAAAATTCAAATAATAATAATAATAATAAAGGACAATTAAGATAAGATAAATAAAAATATCAATATTTTGAAATGTCACGCAAAATAGCAGCATATTTATTAAACCAGTTGGCAATTTTCAAGATCAACAACCAGATTAATAAATACGCATATATATATAATATATAGTGATTAAATTAATATATTATTTAGTTAGTGAAAATTTATTTGTATAAATGTACAAATAAGTTATCAAAATATAAATGTCACAAGAACATTAAAATTCTTAAGAGAGTGAGAGAGAGAGAGATAAAAAAAAAAAAGAATTAGATTGAGAATAGATAGATTTGAAAAGTATAGAACGATTACTTTGCTGAAAAATTCGATTTTAAAAATTTTCCACGTGATTATAGTACCTCTTTAATAATACATTTAGAACTTTTTCAGTATAATGTTATACCATCTGGTGGCAGTTAAGGGAACTTAAGTATTTAGAAAAAAAAAAAAATGTAGTTTTAAGAATATTTATCAAACATGTTTTTGATAATAACAGAAATAGTGATAGTAAGAGAAAATCTATTTTTTTTTTTACAATCGTGAAGAATCACTTTCTAGCTAGTTATTTTGCCTAACAGTTCAGAATACGCAGCAACAGCAGCAAATAGAAAAGATCTTGATAATTGACTCTCAAGAAAAATTTAAAAAAGTTGTACTTTTATCTTTTTTTTATTCTATAAAGTTGAGGTCGTTATTATTTTTTTTTTTTGTGACAGATTGATCAATTTATTAAATTGAGTAGAAAATTTATTTTTATATTTATTTTTACGTCATCATTTTTTTTTGGCTTCCAATTTATCTATTTTCTTTTCCCTATCAATTGATATTATTTAACAATTTTTTCGTTAGCATAAACAAAGGAATATTTTCTTATTCTGATATTGTTTTTAATATAACATCTAATTATTTATTTTGTCTTAAATAAATTTGATAAATTCATTTATATATTAACCTCCTTCTCTCACCTTTATCTTCTTTTCTAATTTCCGTCAGATGTCAGTTATCAGTAACTATTAATTTCACTCAAAATTCAATTCTAATGATGAATTTTTAATTAATTTTTTTTTTTTTTTGTATTATGCTATATATTTATTCATGCAAATTGAATATATTTCTAATTCCTATTTACTTATTTGTAAACGTAAATTTCTCTTAATGACTTACTTTCTACTATTCTATTTGTATACTTTAGTTATTATTAATTGTCTCATTATAAGTATTTAATCTCAATTCAATTTTAAGTATTGTTTATTGTATTTTAATCTGTATCTTGATTAATAACTCCTTTTCTTAACGAGTTTCCGCATGTAAACTTAAAGCAAACAAAGAAACATAAATAAAAAAATATTACTCATATTAACACTTAGTATAAAATACAAGGACAAGATCACAGGAATCGGAACCAATATCACGCAATGCACCTATGCTTGGCGGTCCACACCTATATCTATCACCTTGGCACTGCATCGTTTAGTCCTGGTCCTCTCCTCGCTGAGGGTTTGTTTTTTATTATTACACTGTTATTTGCGGCCGCTTCCTTTTTATAAGCACAAGAATGCTTACTTTGTCGTCAGATACATCA
This sequence comes from Triatoma infestans, assembly GCA_011037195.1. Lineage (NCBI taxonomy): Eukaryota > Metazoa > Arthropoda > Insecta > Hemiptera > Reduviidae > Triatoma > Triatoma infestans. The sequence goes on along the minus strand of JAAEAF010007509.1, from coordinate 67,679 downwards.
GCTAACCACCTAAGTTTGGGTCTACCAAACTTACTTGTGGCGTCCAGTGCCTTTTCCAGGATCTTTCCCGGCACATTGCATGTCTCACACAGTTCAATCTACCTAATTTTATTTTTAGGATGACGTCCGCCTTCTGTTTCTTTCTTTTATAAGCCCGATTATTTGTTGGAGTAGAATAGAATAGAATAGCTTTAAACAGCATTTCGGCTTGATAAATTACCGTCAGCCTAGAGTTGCTTAATAAATTTACAAATCTAATTTTGTTTTGTTTTTGTTTTATGTATTATATTCACTAATTAGAAAGGCCCGATACTTATAAGCGGGTAATGTGATAATAAAATAAACGCTTCCAGTCAACAAAAATATCACTTCAGGAAAAGACAAAGTCTTTTTCCCCAACCACTTAACACTATATTCCGTCAGGACCGGACAGACACCCACATTGTGATATAAATTCTCCACCTCTTCTCTATTACAAAGGGTGCAAAGTCTCTGTTGCTCAGATCTCAAGACATTATTATTATTAAGAGAGATCAACTGCCCATGTAATTTAAAAATTACTCTTATAAAGTTTAAGTTATTCGCATCACTTATGTAGCGCTTTGGATCAAGCATTAAATCCCTGTATAAACAGTGAAAACTAGACCCATTAGCTTTCTCCATCATTACACCTCTAAATTCTGTCTGAAGATTAGAGACAATAGAAATCTAAATTAACATTATCATAATCTGATGAAGTAATACCATACTTGCTACATAATTCCAGGTTATCCTTATGCCAATAAATCTTATGTTTAATTATTTGCTGTGCCAGGACTCTCGGGCAATCTCGTAGTCGGCATCGCAAACACTTTCATTAAATATTTAAAATGCAGTTGTATTATGTAGAAATAAATTGGTAAAAAATCTGATTCAAGGTAGGCTATATATCGTGGGATATTAACCGGTAGTGAAAATTGTTTTTTAATAAAAAATAAGTTAAACTTTTGCTACTTCTTCAAAATTTTGATGGTCCCCCCCACACCTGTTCTCCGTAACAAATAACCGAACGTATTGTTGCATTGAATACTTCCAATTTCTTTGAAACAGGAATTTCATTTTTATTTTAAAAAATTTCTATGTGAAACATTTATCACCAACTTAGCCTTGTGCAGTTTATCTATTTGTTGGAGTATAATTCTTTTCACTCATAAGAAGGTTTTTTTTAAAAACCAAATATTATAAAATAAATTTTTACTTTCTCTTACTCCTAGTAAGGTGTGGTAGTATTTGATCGAGCCAGATTATCGAAATTGATTTTTTTCAGCGGATATACATGTATTGGATGGAGGTAACCTTGAATATACGAAAAAAAGTGTTTTTAGCGAATAGTATGTGTATGTATGTTAACACTATCTCTAGACCCATAAATGCCTATCACTTTTATTTGAAACATTTACCCGGGAAAATTGAGTTTTCGGCGGAAGAACAGTAGCTACATACTTTTCTTTAAAGTACCACTTCAGTGTAATATATAGTTTTTACCATCTACATATTATTAATACACATTTAGAAGCATTAATAGAATTCCAAATTTGAAAAAATACGTTAACTAGAAGTATAGTTTTTTGAATTTTTTTTTTTAATTTTCTCAAAAACGGTTACAACGTATTTTCTTTAAACTTGGAATGCTTGCTGCATAGATTGTAACGTATAACTTTTATCTGTAACATTTTTTGAAATAATTGATTTTTAGAAGGGTATTGGGACAGGACTATCAATTAGTTTAAATTTAAATTTGCACAAGCGAATTTTGACATAGAGCGCTCCACATAAGGCCATTCAGGTATACGAATAAAATCCCCACCAACATTTTTATGGCCAGTCCAGCTAAACGATGTAACGTTGACGATCGCCTTCTGTTTCCTTCTTTTATAAGCTCGAATATTCGTTGGAGTATATATTCTTTTCAATCACAAAAAGGTTTCTTTCATAAGCTTTGGTCATGATGAATGTGGATTTATAAATTGTAATTTAGGTGTTTACCTGGAAACCAAATTGCTCCTCATATACTTGGCCAACCCAATACTTATATTGGCAGCCGTAAGTCTTTTGGTGATTTCGAATGAATTACTAATCGTAGGAATTGACCTGAGATAGAGGAGATACATATACTTAGTCTTTTGTTTATTTATGCTAGGACCCAATAAAGCTGCTGCTCTTTGAAAGTCAAGACACGTGCTCTTTAGAGCATTTTAAATTAAAGAAAAGCCATGTAAGGGCCGTGTCTAGCCTAGGTTGCCTAGTGTTAACCCTTTGGTAGCCTTAAACTCAGGCGATATATCTGATTCGATGCCGGGCTACGCATGGAATTTTTGCCATTTAATTAATCCAATAAGTTTTACCGGTATGCTCATTTGGTCCATTGCCTGAACACTGTCATTAGCGCTTTTAAATTCAACTAAGAGATTATGAATTAACGATTTTTATTCAACACCCTGTTCTAGACGTTCGCCTTCTGTTTCCTTCTTTTATAAGCCCGAATATTCGTTGGAGTATATATTCTTTTCAATCACAAGAAGGTTTTTTTATAGGATCAGAGACATTTTCCGTGGTAGCCTGCTTCATTTTGTGGCCACCGACCAGTTTCGGGCGTTCGCCCATCTTCAGGATGCGTTTTTCAGACAGTGTGACAACACAGACTTGCACAGAGCAAATTCACTTTACACACTGACTGGTGTTTTTAACCGTATTTAAAACTAAACTCTTCGAGTTTAAGATTTCGCTTTATTTTCGCTTTATTTTATTTTCAAAAGCAAGTTCGAGGTAATCGACCAGGGAGATCTCAATTAGAGTTAGCCACAGTTGTTGTGGTTGGTTCAACAGAGCAGGAAAGCATCGAAGACATTTTCCGTGATAACCTGTTTCTTTTTGTGATCATCGACCGGTTTCGGGCGTTCGCCCATTACCAGGAACGACATTTACATGGGTCAGACAGGCAGAAAAATCACCTAGACACGAAAAACGCTTCTTAAGAGTTTAGTTTTAAATACGGTTAAAAATACCAGTCAGTGTGTAAACTGAATTTGCTCTGTGCAAGTCTGTGTTGTCACACTGTCTGAAAAACGTATCCTGAAGATGGGCGAACGCCAGAAACCGGTCGATGACCACATAATAAAGCAGGCTACCATGGAAAATGTCACTGATGCTTTCCAGCTCTACGGAACCAACCACCACAACATTCTTTCATAAGCTTTGTACATGATGAATGTGGATTTTATAAATTGTAATTTAGGTTTGCCTGGAAACCCAAACTGCTCCTCATATACTTGGCCAACCCAATATAACTTATATTGGGCAGCTGTAAGTCTTTTGGTGATTTTGAATGAATTACTAATCGGAGGAATTGACCTGAGATAGAGGAGATACATATACTTAATCTTTTGTTTATTTATGCTAGGACCCATTAAAGCTGCTCCTCTTTGAAAGTCAAGACACCTGCTCTTTAGAGCATTTAAAGTTAAAGAAAAGCCAGGCAAGGGCCGTGTCTACCCTAGGTTGCCTAGTCTTAGCCCTTTGGTAGCCTTAAACTCAGGAGATATATCTGATTGGATACGGGCTACGCATTGAATTTTCGCCCTTTTTAATTAATCCAATAAGTTTTAACGGTATGCTCATTTCGTCTATTGCCTGGTAAATTCTTGACCGCAGAACACTGTTTATTGGCGCTTTTAAATTTAACGAAGAGATAATGAATTAATAATTTTATTCAACACCCTTTTGTAGATAGAGAAAGAATATTTGGTCTATTGTAGATTTGTTCTTCCTAAAACCCTCTGATGGTTGCCTAATACCCCTGGTTTACGCCTCTATTGGAGATAATTTTTTTTTTTTTGATGCAGCCAATCCAATCTGTTTTTTCTTCTGAAGACAAACAGTCACAGAATCCTGTCTACTTTTTTATAATGTTTCCTATCCAAGTTTGTGTTTGTTGATACCAATATTACGACCTCAACATAATCTTCCATCAAGAGCACGTCGCACTCCTCTTTGTTACTAAATAAGAAGGTAAAGATTCCAGATTCCTTAGACCTATTGTTAATAGCATTTGATGTAACTTTTTGTATCAATGATGACGTTCAGATTATTTCAAGATACGTTAAAGTTAAGATGTTAGGTTGATGACTAAAATTGCATTACCAGTATTTCTGGGCTTGATAGTAGCGCACTTCTGCCCTAAAAAACCAACATGTGCAGGCTCTGTAACCTATAAAAAGATAAAAGCTTTAAATAATGAAATTATGTTTATAACATAAAATTAAAAATAAAAAATCTGGTGTGAAACAATCACACAACTTTCTCTTACTCCAGTTCTCAAAATTATAATTGACAAATTTTATAGTTAGAGTACCAAATTTAATGAAATTCGTCGAAAACTGAAAAAACTGTTCAGTAAAAGCGCATTTCCGGTTTACTAATTTTCTTGAAACTCGGAATTTTGGACATCTATTTATTTATAACTAATTTTGTTTAGATCACGGAATTGTATTATACACTGAAGTAGCACTTTAGAAGAAAATCTAACTCCACCCCTCCCCCAAAATTGCCCTTAAATGAATTTTCCCATAGAAATGTTTTGATTACAAGTTGTAGATGTTTGTATGCTTAGTTGATATACGATGTTTTAAGAAAATTCTTCGAAGTCATTTTTGTGGAAAATCATTTAGTAAAGTGGTACTTCCGGTAGAGGAATTTTGACAGGTGGCGTACTGTCAGATCGCATGGTGATACCTAAACGGAATATCATGTTTCAACTTTCTACGATTTTTCGTTTTCGAGCTATGCTTTTCAAATACACACACACACACACACACACAGACCATTTTCTATAACCACTTTTTTAGAATCAGTGGATCTCAAAACGGATATCTCCGGTGAAAAATCGATCTCGAAAATGTGTCACGATAATTGATCAGAGTTGATTGATACAATCTCTGATGCTTTCCAGTTCTACGGATCCAACCACAACAATTGTTTATGTTCATTATAAATTCATTTGGCGTCATTAATAATTTATACAAAGGTTTCCAAACTATTCGTAGATTTCCTTTTTTTAATTTTATAGGGTTTTTTGGTAAACCCCACTGTAATAATTACCTAATTATTTACATTTATTATTTAATACTTAATTAGAGAGATGATAAAATGGTAAAAAATATAAATTTGCGGTAATTCGTATGTGTTAATCTTTGTCTTTTGTGTGTTTTTTACATATATATATATGTTGTGAAAGCAGCTTTGTCTTTTTTTTTTTTTGTAATAGCATTTAGATTGACTAGCTGACGTGAGCTTTGTAGCTATGAGGAAAAGAAGTTAAAAAATTAAGGATTTTAATAGTTTCCCTAGCAACAGGTAGAAGAGCATTGACTATTAATTTAACATCGAAATGATGGTAATCTCTTTATATTTAGAAGGGGAAATTTGTACCAATCATCGTGAACTCTGTGCCGGCTAACTTATAGAATATTACCTTTTAAGAGGGATATAATAATTAGGTCTTATTATTCAATAATCCATCATGTAAATATACTCCACATTGATTAACTTTCACTACAGTATTAATAAAAAAATAGTATTTTAAAACTTAAAAAAAAAACATCTGTAATTGCTGTCAAAGGAAGTATTGCAATCGCGTCATATTTCCGAAACTAAATGCATTTTCCTGCTTTGAGATTTTCCATAATATAAAAAATAGAGAAAAGTTTTTTTTCTGCATAAGTTTGAATTTCGAGGCCTCATATAATGGGGGTTTTAGAAGGAGAGAATTAGTGAGAAATAAGCTAGAATGAATGCTGAACACTGTATAATAATATAGAGGCACAGAACTGCCAGAACTTTACACGTAAATAGAAAGCGAGAGATTTAGGCTGAGTAAAGAAAAGGGTAGAGTAGTTGGTTGCTGACGCGTTGTAACTGCTGTATAAACTGTTCTAATGACTGTTTCTTGTAGGGCTAGCGGAGCTGTATATACGTATGCAGAGTTTCCCACTGTAGTCTGGCCTAAGTGCGAGTGAGATTCTCAATTTTGTCTCTCCCTCTCTCTCTCCTTTGAATCCCTCTCTTCGGATCCTATTAACCCAGATGTATAGTGTATATAACACCATTTTTTATTTAATGAGTTTCCCGCCACAGAGGAGCTCTGCTTTATACTCTCTAGCTCCAGATATTTATCCGGCTGACCTACCCACTAAGTTACCTTCATCTATGCCAATTAAACAGCCATTCTCGCTCCTCACTCAGATCCTGTCTTAACTACCCTTAACTTACAAAATCACCGCCAAATCCTCGATCCCTGGCTTCATCAATGGAAAATCAGGGTAAATCAACAAGGACCCCCCCCCAAATATATAGTGTTCACATTAAACCGCAGAACACTCCCTCCAATTTACCTCACTAATATTCCTATTCCCATTGCGAATCAAATGAGATATCTCGGATTCTATCTGGACAAAAGACTCACATGGAACCCCTTTATACTCGACTAAAACGGAAAGACTGTAAGAAACAAATATAAAATGTTAAAACGATTAGTCTTTCAAACGTTCCCAACTGATTCTAGCGAATAAAAGACAACTACACAATTCCTTGCTGGCACCCATATGGACATACGGATTGGAACTGTACGGGACAACCAAACGAACTTACCTTAACCGTATACAAACTCTCCAATCTATAATCCTTAGAACCATAGTAAATGGCCCATTTTATGTCTCCAACCAACACAATCCATTCCCACCTAAATATTCCATTTGTCTCTGATTTAGCCCAATCCTGCTACAATAAATTCCGTACCAAATTATCCTCTCACTATCCTCCAGAACAATTCCTATCAACCCTCTTAGAAGACTCAGGCGGTGGTGACCCCGTGGTCATTTAATTGCCTAACGTAGTTGCCCCCTACGGAGATTGGCTGTCCATACTTCTTTAGTAGCTAACTTACGGCTACCAAACACTCCACGGTCGCCGTTCAAGTAATCACGCTAGTGGTTGCATGTTTTTATATATAATATATGTATATATGTACGCAATTTTCATATTATCATTTTTCCTTGTTGCATTTTTTGTGTATGCAGTTTGCAAAATAAGTGTTTTTTGTTAATAATTTGGTTTTCTTAATGCTGATTTAAAATTAAATAATATAATGGAGTTGATGAGGAGAGAAATTAGGTTAGATTAATTAGACGATATATGAGACACTGTTATAATATAAGTTTACACAAACTGCGCTGGACTTGTAATGATTTTATAGAATAAAGGGTTAGAGTAGAGTTATGACACGATGCGATGTATATGATTGAATCTGATAGATAGATGTCTAGATCTCTCACTGGCTTATATAGAGGTTCTCCCCTCTCTAGCCTGCTTAAGTCAGAGAGTACCAGAGAGGACCTGCTTTCTCTCTCTTAATTCTCTCGTCTGTCTGCTCTCTCTTGCTGATGTAATTCTCTCTTGCTATTACAATAAAAATATTATTTTTGACTTTTCATATGATTTTTCCAAAAAAAAAAAAAGTACAAACGAAAATTTCAGTCAGATAAGAAGATTGCGCCTGTTTCTTTAGCAAGTTATCAAATAGTACATAACATGTTTTAAAAGCTTTAAAACTCGAAAAATGGTTGAACTAAAATTAAACAAGCTTCTAAAGAAATTTAAAAAAAAAAATAAAATAAAAGTGAAATTTATAGGGACATCTATTTAATGAAAGATAAGTATACTGAAATAAAAAAGAAAGGATGTAGAAGGTGCAGAGCAGAAAAAAGAAACTTTTTTTTTTTGGAAAGAGAATGGAGAGATAATCAGATAATAATTCATTGGCTTAAAGGAATTAAACATGTAAAGATTTCGGTTTAGAAGATATGTTAAGAAAATTTATTGTGGATAGCATTAACGTAATATTGGAGAAAAAGAAATAGAATTGGTAAAAAAAAATGGTTGGGTAAAAGCAAGTGTGGATCCATTCTGCTCACATTAAGACTTTTAGGAAAAGAGAATTTTATTACTAAATAATAATAATAAAAAAAAAAACAGTTTATCGGACAGGAAATTTATATAACTGAAGATTTTCGTTGAAATTAAGAGTTAAGAGATAGAAATTAATTGAATCAATGTTAGAAGTTTAAAAATTAGGAATATGTGCTTACATTACATTTTGATAAGCTGCTGGAAGTTTTGCAAAAAGCACAATCGATAAATATAAATAGAAAAGAAAAGGAAGAAAAAGTTTTAAAGTTGAAACAAAGCGATTAGTTCAGGAATATATCAAAATTTCTTTAAAGGACGATTCAGAACAGGATCGGAACATTCTCAGCCTTTAAATGTAACTTGGCACAAAGGAACATCGGCAGTTAGGGTAAAGAGAATCAGGCCAATTAAAGTTACGAAAATTCTAAGTTCCTAAGGAACCTAAGTTCTCAAAGTGGAAATTAGAGGCGAAAAAATTATAGAAGTACCCTGAATACGAGAAAAATATTTATAGTGAATGGCTTATATGTGTGTTAACAGAATATCTCAAAAATGAAAATTTGCAGGAAGGGGCAAAATTGGTATTCCGATTAAAGTACTACCAACGCATCAGACATGAAAATTTCGGACAAAAACCATCAATCGGAAGTGCGACTTTACTGAATGCTTTTTACATCCTCTTAAGAGGAAGTATTGTAATTGTGTTCAAATTTTCGATATTGAGTTTTCACCGAATATATCCGTTTTGAGGTCCCCTAAGTTCAAAAAAGTGATTTTTAGCAAATGTGTTGTGTGTGTGTATTTGAACAGCATAGCTTGAAAACGAAAAATCGTAGAAAGTTGAAACATGATATTCCGTTTAGATATCACCGTGGGATCTGACACTACGTTATCTGTCAAAATTCCTCAACCGGAAGTACCACTTTACTAGTTAGATTTTTTCCTTTTTTGCGATTTTCTAAAAAATGGCTCCGACGATATTCTTTAAACTCCAAACATCAACCACACATATAAAGAGCTACAACTTTCATTTGAAACATTTCTCTGAGAAAATCATTTAAGGGCACTTTTGGGGGAGGGATGGGGTTAGGTTTTCGTCTAAAGTGCTATTTGAGTTTATTGGACAATTCGCTCATCTAAATAATGTTAATTAGAATTAAATATATTGTTGAAATTCCAAGTTTGAAATAAATCGCATAACCGGAAGTGCGTTTACTTTACCACTTTACTAAACGGTTTTTTTTCTTCACTTTTTCGCGATTACCTCAAAAATGGCTTCAATGCTTTTCTTGAAACTTCTTATATAAACTACGCATACAAAGATCTACAACTTTTATTTACATTTCTCTAGGAACGTTTATTTAAGGGCACTTTTAGGGAAGGGGTGGGGTTATGTTTTACTCTAAAGTGCTATCATAGTTGATTATACAATTCTATCATCCAAACAAAATTAATTATAAATAAATAGGTAGCCAAAATTCCAAGTTTCAAGATAATTAGTAAACCGGAAGTGCGCTTTTACTGAACAGTTTTTGTCAGTTTTCGACGAATTTCATTAAATTTGGTACACACAAACTATAATATTTGTCAATTATAATTTTGAGAACTGGAGTAAGAGAAAGTTGTGTGAGTGTTTCACACCAGATTTTTTTCTTTTCTTCATTTTTCCATGATTTCCTCGAAAATGGCTCCAATGATTTTTCTTTAAACTTGTTCTATCAATTATACAGATAAAAAGAAGTACAACTTTTATTTGAAACATTTTACTTGGTAAAATAATTTAAGGAGGGTTTTCTGGAGGAGAGAGGAGAGTTAAGGTTATGATGCTTACCTCTAAAAATGGTATTATAATTTATTCTGAGATAATTTCTTCAAATATTTATTTGAATTCAAGTTTTGATTGATTGATATGATTGCTGAAAAAAAACAACAAAAATCTAATATTTAACTCGTGAGCAAAGTAGTATTTTTACAACTCACGTCCAATTTGACTCATGCGCTGCGCTCTTGTGGTCAAACTCTGAACTAGAGCGTGTAAAATTTACACTTTTCTTACTTGTTAAATTATGGGTCGGTAGTTTGGTGGACCAAAACGCTGCAGAAGGGGGCGGTGGAAAGGCTTGGTCGGATCCAAAGGCGAGCATGCCTGGGCTCCACGGGGGCCATGAAGACCACCCCGACTGCGGCGTTGGAAGTCCTCCTCAATCTGCCACCGTTACACATTCTCGTTCTAGGCGAAGCCAGAATGGGAATACATAGGCTCCTGCAGGGGCCGCCTCCCATCACCCCTAGGCATGATCGTAATAACCAGAGGCTGATCGAGGAAATCAAGGCGGATCATCTTCTTGGGATGCTAACGGATAGGATGGTTCCTAGGTATTTCTTCGAAAGAAACTCCCATATTGTCATACCGATCAGAGGTGAATGGGGCTGTGACCCACCCCTGTTCGGTAACTCGATCCAAAACTCCGACTGGGGTCGGAGCGGGGGTCTTCGGGGGCAGACCTAAAGTTAAAATTAAGGCCAGCCTAGGGAAGTACGCCACGGTCTTTCAGGCTGAAGTCGTGGCGTTGCAACTCTGCGCTAGGGAGATTATAAGGCAAAGGATAGTGGGTAGTAGAGTGGCCATACACTCCGACAGTCAGGCAGCCCTGAAGGCACTTTCCTCACACCAAGTGGTCTCAAGACTGGTGTGGGACTGCCTACTTGCCCTCACCGAGGTGGGTACTCGGAACAAACTGACCTCGCCTGGTTGCCGGGACATGCGGGGTTCCTGGGCAATGAGAGGGCGGATGCCCTAGCGAGGGAGGGATCGCAGGATACCTTTACAGGCCCCGAACCCTTCTGCGGCTTGTCCAGGAGCCTCATTCAAACTTCTATCAGGGGTTGGGCAGAAGAACAGCGTCTGCGTTGGTGGGAGGGAACACCAGGACAGAGGCAGGCAAAGCTCTTCATTAAAAGACATTTGCCTAAATTTACCAAAGACCTACTGAGCCAGACCCGAAGGGATATAAGGTTAATTGTGGGTCTACTAACAGGGCATTGTAGGCTGAATAGACACATGCACCACCTACAACTTGCGGATAGTGCGGTATGCCGATTCTGCAAGGTAGAGGAGGAGACCCCGGCGCATATCCTTTGTGAGTGCGCCGGCCTGGCGAGGATTAGGTTTCTTCAATTGGGGAGGGGCAATCCCGAAGCTGGAAGCTTCATAATGGAGCCGCTCTCAGCTTTGCTAGGACTGATTAGGAGGGCAAGGGTGGGGGCTGTTCTGTAACGTAAGGGGATCCAGAATAGACCTCGATTTGTAGGTCGCAGTGGAATGAGGCTCCCCCCCCGCTTCTATTCTATTCTATTCTACTTGTTAAATAAATAACAGTTTTTTTACACAATTTACAGTTTTACCATAGGAAGCAAACGCGATCTTTTTGAATTGAATAGTATTACGAATATTTTTGGGGGGTTTCTAAGGAAGTAGTAACGTTATGCCTTCATCCAAAGTTCCATTTCAGTTTAATATATGGTTTTAATACATACATAAAATTTAATACACATTATTGCTAGAATTCCAAATTTAAAGAAAATCGATTAACCGGAAGTGAAGTTTTACAGAATCGATTTTTAAGTTTGTTTTTTTTTTTGAATTTTCACGAAAACGATTATAATAAATTTCCTTTAAACTTGGAATGTTTGCTTTCTTCACTAGAAATGTATCATTTTTAATTTGAAATATTTCTTTTTCAGCAAAAAAAAAATTATTTTAGAGAGGAATTGTGAGATACTTGCATCTGATCTGTATATAATTTGTGAATGATATGTATCAAATGATAACAATATTCGTAAGTATGAAATTAATATAATTAGTATATGAAAGAAATTTTGCTCGATGTAATTCAGCATTAAAAAAAATCTGGTGTGAAATACTCACACAACTTTCCCTTACTCCAGTTCTCAAAATTATAATTGACAAATGTTGTAGTTTGTGTACCAAATTTAATGAAATTCGTCGAAAATTGACAAAAACTGTTCAGTAAAAGCGCACTTCCGGTTTACTAATTTTCTTGAAACTCAGAATTTTGGCCATCAATTTATTTCTAATTAATTTTGTTTGGATGATAGAATTGTACAATCATCTATGATAGCATTTTAGAGAAAAACATAACCCCCACCCCTTCCCTAAAAGTGCCTTTAAATAAATGTTCCTAGAGAAATATTTAAATAAAAGTTGTAGATCTTTGTATGCGTAGTTTATATAAGAAGTTTCAAGAAAATCATCGGAGCCATTTTTGAGGAAATCGCGCATAACTGAAAAAAACCATTTAGTGAAGTTGTAAAGTAAACGCACTTCCGGTTATGCGATTTATTTCAAACTTGGAATTTCAACAATATATTTAATTCTAATTAACATTATTTAGATGACAGAATTGTCTAATAAACTGAAAAACCACTTTAGATGATGAACTATCCCCATCCCGCCCCCAAAAGTGGCCTTAAATGAATTTTTCTAGAGAAATGTTTCAAATACAAGTTGTAGCTCTTTGTATGTGTAGTTGATATACCAAGTTTCAAGAAAATAGTTGGAGCCATTTTAGAGAAAAACGCAAAAAAGTAAAAATAAGACTAGTAAAGTGATACTTCCGGTTGAGGAATTTTGACAGATAACGTATAGTCTAATCCCATGGTGATACCTATCAGGTTTCAACTTTCTGTGGTTTTTCGTTTTTGAGCTTTGCTGCTCACATACACACACACACACACACACACACACACACACACCACACACACACAGAGCATTTGCTAATAAAACCACTCTTTGGACTCAGGGGACCTCAAAACGGATATTTCCGGTGAAAACTAGATTCCAAAATTTGACACGATTACAATATTTCCTCTTACTAGGAGTAAGAGAAAGTAAAAAAATTAAATATCTCCAATAAAATGAATTATGGACATACAACAAATATTGATTTGTATATAGATATAATAAAAAAAAAAATGTTTTTTACAGATGTATTTTTATAGTAGTGTTTCAGTTAAATGTAAAATGTTATCCAAGTTGATCAGAAAATCCCAAGTTTATAACACATACCTGATGTAATAAGGAAAAAATGTTAATCCTATTTTAATTGTCTTTTATTGGTTAGAAAAGTACTTCCCATAATGTAATAATGTACTTTGAGTATTAGTCATAGATTTTCCTAAATTTTTGCAACTTGAATCCTGTACTAATAAGAAAAACCGACAATAATGTATAATGTATTGTAAACAAATAAATGTTTTGATATTTTAACACCAGGGTCGCCTAAGTCACTGTGTAGTCGGTCTGCTTCGGACAAAATCAAAATATTGCACTTTAAATAATCACTGACATTTATATTGAAAATGCGCTTGTATCGAAATATCGAAAGATTTTTTACCGGATATAGATTCTCTTGAGCATCAAAATTAAAAAAAAAAAAAAAAAAATCTGGTATGAAACACTCACACAATGTTTACAAAATTGTAAACAGATAAATTTTATAGTTAGTACGTATCAAATTTCATGAAATGCATCGGTATTTTTTATGGATAAAATCGCAAAACTAGAAAAAAAAAAAAAAAAATGTTCAGTAAAAACTCACTTCCGTTTTCACTAATTTTCTTGAAACTCGGAATTTTGGCTATCTATTTATTTCTAATTAATTTTTGTTATGAACCTCCGGCAGACGGTTTTCCATTGCCGTAGAATACTTTTTTCATTTTCTATGTTTCTATTATAATTTCTTTTCAAATAAAGTATTATTATTATTATTATTATTTTATTATTATTATTATTATTATTATTATTATTATTATTATTATTAAGTTTTGTTTAGATGGTAGAATTGTATAATCAACTATGATAGAAGTTTAGAAGAAAACATAACTCCACCCCACCCCCAAAAGCCCCCTTAAATGACCTTTTACCAGGAGCAATGTTTCAAATAAAAAATTATAGCTCTTTGTACGTGTAGTTCACATTCCTGGTTTAATGAAAATCGTTAGAACCATTTTTGGAGAGAATAGCAGAAAACTGAAAAGATTACTTTTCAGTAAAAACGCAACTTCCGGCCTCCGATTTTCTTCAAGCTTGGAATTTCGACAACTTATTTAACTATAATTAATATTATTTAGATGACAGAATTGTGTAATAAACTGAAATAGCACTTTAGAAGAAAGCATTATCTCACCACTCCCCCAAAAGTTCGCTTAAATGAATTTTACCGGAGAAATGTTTCAAATATAAGTTGTAGCTCATTGTATGTGTAATTGATATATCAAGTTTGAAGAAAATCGTTGGAGCTGTTTTTGAGAAACCCACAAAAATTGGAAAAACCATTCTGCTTTGAGCAAAAAATATTAGGACTCCAAAGAATTATTGACATTTATATTGTGTTTTTACCGGATGAGATCCCTTGAGAATGAAAATTAAAAAGATACTTCCTCTTAATAGGAGTAAAAGAAAGTAAAAAAAAATCGCCAATTCATTATAATAGGTATGACGGAGGGGTTAATGCGTAGTTTTAGTGCCCCTGGAGGCATGGTGATAGCGCTCAGTGCTGATAGAACTATTCAGTACAGCTTTTGTACGAATGTTCTCAACAATGGCTAGTTTGATTTCACGGAGAAATGAGAAGTGCTGGATTAAAAGCACGAAGCAATTTTTCTTGAAGATCAAATATATCCATCACAATTTGTGAGCGATAATTTTTAATTCTTTCTCACCAAACTTATTTAATCTAAAAATTTTGACAGTTAAGTTCCGGTCAGTCGAATCCCATTATGATACCTAAACGGAATATCAAGTTTGAACTTTCTGCAATTTTTTCGTTTTTGAGGAGCTATGCTGTTCAAATTCAGCTTTAAAATGATTTGGAAATGCCTAGGTAAACTTAATGACCTAGGCAGTAGGAATAAAGTCAACCCTTTGGTGTGCGCCAGGGCTTGTTGGCCTTGAAGAGAATGAGATGGCCTTTGCTCTGGCAAAGATAGTTGCTGCATCCTCGTTTCTTCCTGAACCTTTTTTTTGGGTTCAGCGACCAGTTTCTCTCTTGGAAGAACTTAGGAGGAGGAGGAGGTAAAGAGGTCTCAACTCTGAAACTCTCTCCTCGGACTGAGACAGGCCAAGATCTCCCGGGGAAATTATAAACAACGGAGATCGGAAGCCTGCATCGGCCTTAGTAAGAAAAACTCCGCCTTCTTACGTGTTACTTCATGGGGATTGGTCGACTCAGAGGACACCTGACGAAGCTGGGTTTGAAGAATGCAGATTTTGAGGAGAGATGGAAGAAACTTCATTCCATCTCCTAACGGACTGCTTGGCTGCCACTCAGAGAAGATTTAAGGACCTGGGTAGTTACCAGGAGGAGGAGGAGGAGAATATACCCTCCCTAGAGCCCTTCAGGTTATTAGGGTTCCTTAGAGATCTTAACCTGATGGAGGTATTGCAGACGGTGTTCGCCTAGAAATCTGTTTGGGATGCTGTGTACATCCTACGGCACCCAAGGGGCATAATACAATAGATCGAAAAGGGTCGTGGTGCATTGGCCCACCCTTCAGGCCATTTTCTAAAAAAAAAAAAAACAACACTTTTTTGGACTCAGAGGACCTCAAAAACATGTACTTCCGGTGAAAACTCAATTTCAAAAATCTGAAACGATCCCAATACATTCTCTTACTATTATTATCAAGAGAAAGTAAAAATAGTTCCTTAGACCGTTATATCAATTTGCTGGATGATTAAATCAAGAGGAGAATCACTGCTATAGCTCAATCACTATACATTTCATAACGATATCAATAATTGTGTTTATTGTGCAATTTAAATAGCAGAGAAGAAAGTGCCTGTCATTTTATTGCGCTCTACCACATACTGAGTGAATTTAGTTATTAAATACTTGGAATAAATGATATTTAAAAGAATTGAATAATTAAAGAGTATAAATGTTATAAGAAATCTGATGCATTATTATAAGAGGAGCTTGATTTTTCTGTAAATTGATAACAGCAATTAATTTTTAGTTCATTTTAATTTATTATTTATTCTTTTCATTTTCTCTTTCCATTTATCTTTTATTTATTAATTTATTTCTTAGATCACTTAGGTAATTTTTCTTCAAATATAAATTAGTCATGATAAAAATGATTGTATAAGACATTAATATTATCATTCATACAAAAATGCATTTATGTTAAAGGATAGAATATTTCATTTGACTTCGTTATTTTAATTTCACACTGTTGGTTAATATTAATTAACCATTTACAACAGTTTTTTTGTTTTGTTTTTTTTTTTAATTTTAAATTTACAACTGTACAACATAATGCACAACAAGTAAATATATTGATAAGAAGTATAAATTGGCGTGCAATTAACGTTAATGTTGATCACGCAGTGGTGGCCAACATTATTCAAGTGATCTCTCGTGGCCATCGGCGCCTGAGCCGTCGGACTGGATGCCCGGGAAGTGTTCGGGAAGAAAGGTGTTGTACGAGAGGGTTCGGGTGCGATATGAGCTTTTCATGGAACTTGATATAACGATTTAGCAAGGTCTGCTACGAATAGAACTTTGAGATCAGTATGTAGAGTGAGATTTGAAACATAGAAAGGAGCGTTAGCTATTCGGCGAAGAATTTTAGATTGTAAGGTTTGTATGCGGTTTAGATTTGATTTTTTTTTGGCAGCACCATAGAGTTCTAGTCCGTAAGTCCATATCGGCATAAGGAGAGAAGTGTATAGTCTTATTTTATTGTGTAAAGTTATTTTTGAACGTTTGTCAAATAGTTTAGCGAGCAGTCGGTATCTTGTGTTGAGGCCTTTTCTTTTCAGTCGAATATGAGGATTCCATGTAAGTCTTTTGTCCAGGTATAATCCACGATATCTTACATGATCTGCAGACGGTATAGGATTGTTGTGTATGTAGACCGGAGGAAGGATTTTACGGTTGGGGGTGAAAACAATATATTTAGATTTAGTAGGGTTTATTTTGATTTCTCCAATTGGTAAGCCAATTTTCTATAATACGAAGATGGGCTTGCAATTTACGAATTGTTAAGGACGGGGGTCAGTATCTAAGGATAGGATTGCTTTGTCATCGGCGAAGGTGTGTATAGATGTACAAGGATGGGTTGGTAAGTCAGCAGTGTAGATGTTGTAAAGAAAAGGAGAAAAGAAATATATAAAATTATATTTTAAATATAAAATTGATAAATATTCTTAAATCCAAAAATGCTTACTCAAAATTCTGTTCCCTTTATTTAAACAATGATGGTCGTATATCTAATAAGGAAGTGATTAGCTAAGTGGTTAGCGTACTGGACTCTCACGCTGGGGATCCGGGTTCGAGTCTAGCTGTGCTACCCTTGTATTTTTTCTTTCTAGGAGCTACTACAGCACACGGTCCATAACCCGGCAGTGCACTGAGAAGGCTCCGGGCGCCTATGACCATAGATGTTGACGCGCCATAAATTAATAAAAAACATAAAAACCTTTTGGAGCATTCTAGTAGCTCGAGTAAGCATACCAAGCTTAAAGAAAATCGTTGAATCACCAGGAGATAATATACACAAAAAAAAATCTAGTGTGAAACACTCACACAACTTTTTCTTACTGCAGTTTACAGAATAATTATAATTGATAAATATTCTTCAAACTTATGATTCCTTTTTTCTAAATATTTACCTGTCTCTTCAATTTTATCTCATTTGGGAGAATCTTAATTTAATAAATGACTTGTTACGAGGAATAACATTCTTCTCACACCCTCTAAACTTTTTTAAATGAACTTTATTGGATAAAAAGTTTCAAACAAAAGTGATAAATCTCTGTCATTGTTTTATTTTTTCTTTCTCTTACTCCTAGTGAGAGGAAGTATTGTTATCATGCAAATTTTCGATATCGAATTTTCACCGGAAATATCCGTTTTGAGGTCCCCTGAGTACAAAAAAAAGTGGTTTTTAGAAAATGATTTATATATATATATTTAGCGTAGCTCAAAAACGAAAAATCGTAGATAGGTCAAATTTGATATTCCATTTAGGTATCACCATGAGATTCAACAGTAACTTATCAGTCAAAATTCCTCAACCGGAAGTACACTTTACTGCGTGTTTTTTTTTTTCTTTTTTACTTTTTATGCGATTTTATCAAAAATAGCTTCAACGATTTTCTAGCAACTTAGTATATCAAATTACACTTACAAGGAGATACAAGTTTTACATAAAATATTTCTCTGGGAAAATTCATTTAAGGGTACTTTTAGGGGAGAAGTAGGTTTAGGTTTTCCTCTAAAGTGCTATTTCAGTTTATCACACAATTCTATCATCTAAATAATATTAACTAGAAATTAATATGTTGTTAAAATTTCGTGTTTGAATAAAATCGGATGACCGGAAGTACATTTTTACTGAAAAGTATTTTTTGAGGTTTCTGGTATTTTTCTCTAAAACGACTCCAACTATTTTCTTTAAACTTCATATGTGAATTACACATATAAATAGCTACAACTTTTATTTTTGAATATTTCTCCAAGGGTCAAGTCATTTAAGGGGTTTTTGAGGGAAGAGTGGAGTTATGTTTTTCTCTAAAGTGCTATCATAGTTGATTTATACAATTCTACCCATCTAGACAAAATTAATTAGAAATAAATAGACTGCCACAACATTCCGAGTTTCAAGAAAATTAGTAAACTGGATGTGCATATTTACTGAGCAGTTTTTTTTTTTTTTTCTTCAGTTTTTACTTTTTTCTCATCGTCGAAACATCGCCGAATTTCATAAAATTTTGTCAGTTACAATTTTGAAAACTTGAGTAAGAGAAAGTTGTGTGATTGTATTACACCAGATTTTTTTTTTTTTTTTTTTTTAGTGAATATGTACTGAAGTATCTATTCACTGCTGGTCTCCGAGTATTGTTCTCTAGCTACAGATAACCCTGCTCATCACCGGTCAGTGAGCTGTAGAGGTTAGGAAGTGAATATCGAAGGGCAGCACTGTAGGTCCACCGCGCTACCTCTGAGCTAAATCCCTCTCTTTTATATTCATAGTTAGTATAGTAACTTTAATGAAATGCGTTAGTGTTTTTATGGAGAAAAAAAAACTTCCGGTTTATCGATTTTCTTCACATTCGAAATTTTGACAACTTATTTATTTCTAATTAATATTTTTCAAATGATAGAAATGTATAACCAATAAGATAGCTTTTTAAAGGTACACATAACCCCACCACCACTACCACCACCACCAAAAGCCCCTCTTAAATAACTTGTCCCGGAGAAATGTTCAAAATTAAATTTGTAGCTTTTTATATGTGTAGTTCACATACTTAGTTTTAAAAAAAAAATCGTTGGAGCCGTTTTAGAGAAAATAGTAGAAAACTGGAAAGTACTTTTCAATAAAAAAACGCACATTCTGGTCATCCAATTTTCGTCAATTTCGGAATTTCGACAACATATCTAATTCTAATTGATATTATTTAGATGATAGAATTGTGTAATAAACGGAAATAGCACTTTAGAGGACAACCTAACCCCATCCCTCCACCAAAAAAGTGCCCTTAAATGCATTTTCCGGGAGAAAAATTCAAATAAAATTTGTAGCTCTTTATATGTGTAGTTAATAATCCAACTTTAAAGAAAATCACAAAAAAACAAACTGAAAAAGACATTCAGTAAATTCTTATTTCCGGTTGACCGTTTTTGTTCAAAATCTTATTGTCAGGCTTGCACATAAAACTATATATGAAGTTTGAACTTTCGGCGATTTTTCCATTTTTGAGTTATGCGGTTCACATGAGGGCTTTGAGGTGGTGCTCGAAACTAGTGGGAGAATGTAGGAGAAGCCTTAATGCTTTGGCTCGGAGGGGTAAGTGCGTCTCTATTGGATACCCGGATATGCGGGAATAGAGGGCAATGAGAGCGCGGGCGGATCAGTTGGCTAGGGAGGGATCATCATTACCATTTTGTGGTCCTGAACCAGTCCTTGCCGTGACAAAGAAGTTTCGTGACAAACAGATTAGTCTTTGGGAGATGAGCGTCTTGGGAGAAATGCTGGGGGGACACGCAGGGGTGCCTCCAAGCTAAAAGATTTATAAAAGTAAATAAGCAGGGAATTTCGGAGTATCTCCTGTCCCTCATAAAAATGTATTGTGATATTTGTAGTAGTTGGCTGTGGCGTAAGCGGTTTTGTAAAAGGGCTTGTAAGTATGTTTGAGTTAAAGATAGAAGTATCAAGAAATAATCAAGAGATCACACTGTTTTTAAAATCGATATATTCTCTAAGAGAAATCAAGTTACTTTAAAATATCACAATAATAAGCTTATAATAAACACTTATAACTTAAAACTGGAACAGTTCTGAAGTGTTCTCCTTGGTGTCTACAACAAGTCTGTCCTGAAAAGAATGTCTTCTCTTTGTTCCTTCAGTTCCTCCCCTGTAAGAGAAGGGGCATACATAATGCTATTAAGGTTGATCAACTTTTAATAACTGTACTCTTCTCCTGCGTGTACCTTTTTGCAAGGGAATTGTCACATATCTTGATATTTTTGATTTTTTTATAAATTAATATATTTCTATGTTTCTTGCATCCATCACACTCAGTAGGACAGGTCTGAGGACTTGGGGGGGTACTGACTGGACACACTTGGGTGTCTAGTCACTTGTTTAACATAGGGAGGACGTCTAGAATTGCGACGACTGAGACAGGGAAGCGGTGTATCACTATTTATTTTAGTGTCCCCGTTTCGCTGGTACTAGGTTTCGCGTATTTGGGAGGGCACTACTCTCGCAGGATTGCCCGGGCGAGATGGAGTTCAAGGATATCTTGGGATATGTAGACTGACCGGTAAGCTACTGGGGAAGATTAACTAAGGGGATGATATAAGGGTGGCATCGGGGGGGGGGGGGGATAAAAGCCACATAGGCTTAGGTACCACGCCATCAGGCACCACGCATAATAATAATATGCTGTTCACACACATACACACGCACACACACAAAACAGTTTCTAAAAACCAGCGTTTTTTTTTAGTCTCAGAGAATCTCAAAACGTGTATATCCGGTGAAAACTTGATGTCGGAAATTTAACATGATCGGAAAACTCAAAATCTATTCCATAAAGTTGCATGGGTCCTAGGATTATCTTTAAACTTTGCACATTAACTACAATACCCCGTACTGTCTTAGTACATTTATGATGATCTTGCATTTTGGGAGGAGGTAATTGATTTTATATAGTTCTGGGGGGAGGGGGAGCATTGAAATTAAGCTTCTTTCCATACGTTTCGATGACATGTATAATGTTGTAGAGCTTAACTACAATTCTGATTTCCCCCCTCCTCGTTTTCCCAGATTTTTTTCTTAAACACACCATCGATATTTGAGAATCAAACAACGATTGTGGCCTCACTTAATTCTTTTATCGCGCTATGTGAAAGCTTTGAGGAAGCATGGAAAGAAATATGAACGATAAGGAAAGAAAAATAAATATATAAAATTTGTCGCTTTCATATTCATCTTTAATATAAAAAAAACATTAACTTTCATTTTTAAGTTTTGGCCTAATAATTACAAAAATTAATTTCCTTTGATTAAAAAAAAAAAATGTAAATATTTAAATTAAAATAATTATGAGAAAAAAATATTACAATAAAGAAAGTATAACTATTATAAGTAATTTTTTAATTAATCAAAATATTATTTATAAAAAAAAAAAAAAAAAAAAACAGAACAATAAAGATGTAATTAATAATAATATTGTTTTATAACCGCAACATAGAGTGCGCTAGTGTATTGGTAATACCTTGTCAGTATCAAAAGGGAAATGTTGAAGTGGCTGAATAGTTCAGTCAGTGCTTAGACTGTGTTGCGTGCAATTGCCGGCCACACTTACCCTACTCAACAAGTTCAGTACTTTATATTCACGTAAGTAATGTTATATATTAATTATTAATTCTTATTTTTTATTTTTATTTTTAACAAATTGTTAATTTAATTTAATTTTTATTTCTATTATTAAAAAAAATTGGTTCTGCAATCAGGCATTTTCCGTTAATTACCATAAATTTATATCCTTTTTATTATTATTATTATTATTAATAGTTTATTTATGAAAATTCAATAAAATAATTTATATGGAAAAAAAGGAAAATCGTATATTGTTCTTTGTTTAACGTTGCAAACATGATGATGATGACATACAATAATATTACCAGTTCTTGGAAATTTAATTTTCCACAGGAAATGTTTATTGTGAAAAACCTTCTGAGCCGGAAAATAATATTTTAAGAATTGGCCAAAGAAAGGTGGTTGGTCTAATTTAAAAAAACCTCACAGAAAGTACAAATTTTAATATTCCATCTGGTTATTATGGGAAAACAGAACTCGGGACATGAAGGTTTGACTAAATCGATGTTCCGGAAGTAGTCAATTTTTTTTTTTTTTTTTTTTTTTTTTATATAATTGTAAATATTTTTTTGCAATTTTTTCAATACCTGTTAAATTGGTAAACATTAAAGGGAATATTAATATAAATATATAAGAAAATCTTATATATATTTTCAAATGAAGATATTTGAAGGTTTGCGCATCTACAAAAATCCTTAGTCTGTTAGAAATTTGCAAAAGATATGCCATGCTATGATGATGGATAAAATCCCAGATGTTATTGTAGCATTGCGAACGGATACATCCACATGTTTAGATTTTTCTTTTTTCATTAATAACAGGCTTAATCAAAGAATATTTTGAAAGGGTATTTTCATACAGAACAGTGGAATTGTCAAAATCACAGAACCTTTTAAAAAAAAAAAAAAACTAATGCATGAACTTCTTACGTCACTTTAAGTTTGTTTAAAGAAAAATTTTTTTATATTGATTTTCCAGAAAATCGAAAAAAAGCCTTGGGATCCCTTCCTCCGCCCACGGGTGATGTCTAATAAGTATGTCTAACAAATTTGAACTTTCTGTGATTATTTATTGTTTTTTTTTTTTTGAGTTATGCTGATTCAACCACACCCATTAAAATCATTAAGTGAAAAAATTTTCTTTATTTATTTATTTATTTATTTTTTACTCAAAAGATTTTAAAACCTGTATTTCCGGTGTAAACATAGTTAGCGATTTAAAGTGATGAAAGTTCATCCTCTTATTATAGTGGAGCAGTAAAGAAGAAGGTTAAAATGGAAATAATCGTGTTGCTAAATGATTAAATTAAATATATTAACAAAATAAATTGATTCCACTTTCTCTAATAAATAATTAAATTCTTTCTTTGATTTTTTTTATAATTTTCTAATTTTTTTCATTAAATTCAATTAGTTAATTTTAATTTTTTTTATTTTTATTTTTACTCGTACAAAAATATAAGTTCTCCTTACATACATATTTATTGGTAGGCGTCCCTCATTTGTATAAACAGGTTAACCTCAAAGCCAGCAAAAGAAGTTAACCACTCAAATAACAAATATCTCTCTACAAATTGTTCCTTGAGAAAAATTAAAAAAAAAAAAAAAAAAAAAAAATACATACAACTCCATCAGAACATTGTAATACTATAAACATGTATGCATATTAGTACGCGATACATTCACATTAACTTGTCCGAGTTTCTCCTTTTCCACGGGGTCATTCAGTTTGTTTTAAAAAAAGTGTGCTTGTTATTTAATTTTATTCTTCTATTTATTTATTATTATTATTATTATTAGGGACTCTCCTGTATAACACAGCCACCTCTATCACTTATGAAAGCATTGTTACCAACATAAATTTTTTCATATTTAATTGCCAAACTTCAATTCTATCCACTTCACTGTTTATGTTGGCAGTATTGTTATTCTTAAATGAACTTCATTGTTCTATCCAGCTGATTGTAGTTTGATTTCCCTTTGTTGTCTATTAACCACTATTTCTTTCTATTATTTTACTTATATCATAATGAGATCTAGGACAGTGAACTATGTTTTAATGTGTAGCTTTAAAAAGAGTTTTATTCATTATTATATCTTTAGTATGTATTTTTTTATTAAATTAGTGTTTAGTGTATGGTTTGTGACAATAATACCGGCATATATTTATGTCATTTGTATCTTCTGATTTTTTTTCGTGTTTCTTCTTGATATTTCCAGTGGCCAAGGTAAGTTTTATGTACATTTTTAATGATTTATAAATATTCTTTGCTAACAGTTGTATTGGGATGCAGATTTTATTAAAATATTGGTTGAAGTTTCTTATCTTAAAGTATATTGAAAGTACTCGTAGCAATCATCCATGATCAAAATTAATATTTTCATTGTTTAAACAAAAAATTATGACCAATTAATGTTTGAAAGAGATTTGTTGGCTTGATAAGTTTATAATTTTTATAATTCATATGACTAATTGTGATATCATTTCTTAAAAAAAAAAAAAAAAAAATTAATCAACGTAACATATTTTTTTAGCCGGATAAATATCCTAATATTGTTTTCCTTTTTATTCAATATTGATTTATTCTACCGGACATTGTGAAATTCTTTTAACTTCCGGCATTAGGTTAGATTTAACTATTTCTTTTTCGATAATAAAATGAAATTAAATGTAATGGCTACTGTTTTTGTGATTTCGATTTATGAAAAAAATAGGTTTTCCTAATATTTGAGTTTTCTAATTATTATAAAACTGAACTAAATTTCTTCAATTTGGAGGAATTGGGTAAAAATTTAGTTGCCATAGTGACGATGGTGATAGGTACAATGTTAGTGTTCGCTCAGTTTCATGGTGGTCATATTTTAAAATCATGGTTTCAGCCTATATTAAATCGCAATAACATATGAAATCCAATATCACATAATTTTACGTCCCAGAACTCCTCTCGAAATTTAAAAAAAAAAAAATCTGGTGTGAAACACTCAAACAACTTTCTCATACTCCAGTTCTCAGAATTATAATTGACAAATTTTAAAGTTTGTGTACCAAATTTATAGATATTCGTAGAAAACTGTCCACTAAAAGTGCACTTCTGGTTTACTAATTTTCTTGAAACTCGGAATTTTGACCATCTATTTATTTCTAATTAATTTTGTTTGGATGATAGAATTGTACGTATAATCAACTATGATAGCACTTTAGAGAAAAACATACCCACCACCCTCCTCCAAAAGTGCCCCTAAATGAATTTTCCCAGAAAAATGTTATAAATAAAAGTTGTAGATCTTTGTATGTTTTGTTATATAGGTAGTTTGAAGGAAATCGTTGGAGCAATTTTCTGAGAAAATTGCAAAAAGTGAAAAAAATCATTTACTAAAATGGTAATGTAAAAACCACTTCCGGTTATCCGATTTTTTTTAAACTCGGAATTTCACACAACATATTCAATTTTTAATTAACATTATTTAGGTGAAAGAATTGTTTGATAAATTGAAATAGCGCTTTAGATAAAAACCTAACCCCTACCCTCCCTAATAACTGCCCTTAAATGAATTTTCCCGGAGAAATGTTTCAAATAAAAGTTGTAGCTCTTTGTATGTGTAGTTTATATACCAAGTTTAGAGAAAATCGTCGGAGCCATTTTTCAGAAAATCGCAAAAACGTAAGAAAACAAACTAGTAAAGTGGTACTGCCGGTTGAAGAAATTTGACAAATGACCCACTGTCAGATGCTATGGTGGTACCTAAACGAAATATCAAGTTTCAACTTTCTACGGTTTTTGTTTCAAAATTTGCTAAAAACCACTTTTTTGGACTCAGAGGACCTCAAAACGGATATTTGTGGTCCGATGAAAATTTGACACGATTACAATACTTCCTCTTACTAGGAGTAAGAGAAAGTAAAAAAAAAAAAAAATTATTTCATACAAGGTGTTCATACAAAGGTACAAAGGATTTTTGTGTTTTTTTTTCAGCATTCAAGTTTATTTAAGTAGGTGATAGAATCATACAGTGTTCTCAATTGACATTTTAAAGTAATACTTAACATTGTACCTTCCACAGAACCCTAAAGAAATATATTTTTTTTTCGCAAAAGGTTTTAATAAATAAATGTTTTGTAATATATAAATGTTTAATAAATAAATGTATGTAAGTAGATAGTCTGTGAGATTTGTACTTTCTGTTGCTCCGAAGTAAGAGGAACATTTTACTATCGTGTCAGATTTTCGTTTGTGTGTGTGTGTGTGTGTGTACGTCACAGAAACGGAATGTCTCACAAAATAAAAAGTCAAATGAAGCTCAAACTTGGTATTTCATTTAGATATTACCACCGCATTCAGACCCGAAGATTTTTTGGGCCAAAAACCAATCAAACGGAAGTGCGACTTTAATGAATGTCCCCCCCACCCCCCAGTTTTTCATGATTTTCTCGGAAATGGTAACAAACGATTTTATTTACACTTCGAATCTCTCGGTTTTGAATAGAAAGAAAACTTAACAATTTTATTTTGAAACATTTTAAAAAAAATAAATAAATAAATCGATTTTAGAGAGATATTGGAGGTTTATCAGTTTGGTTTAAATTTAAATTTGCACTTTTAATTTTGGTTCGGTTAAAACGGAAGTGCGATTAGAAGAGAATAGATTTTTTTTTTTTTTTTTTTGGAGGGGAATTTTCCTTGAAACTTGTAATGCTCGTTAACAGAAACAAAAAAACAAACACGAAAACATTGAGTTTAAGTTGAGTTCTGCGGAAATTTGTGGCGTGAAATTTCAAATAATACATATATATGGCGGTTGTTGTGATTGGTTTCGCAGAATTGGAAAGTATCAGAGATATTTTCCATGATAGTTTGCTTTCTTTTTATGGTCATCAGTGGTTTCGTGTGTGTACGCCCAATCATCCAAGGATATTTTTGTCAAAACTGTGTGATAACATAGACTCTTCACAGATCAAATTTTGAATGATCGAGTGTATCAATTATAAATTTTTTCTGTGCAAGTCTTTATTTGTTTTGACAAAAAAAAAAACATATTGATAATGGGTGATCGCCATGAAATCGGTCGATGACCACAAAAATTAGCAAGCCATCTTGGAAAATATGGAGTTGATTCAGTGTTAGTGACGCGCTCTCGTCTGGACTAGATTGTAAACACTTCTACTGCTTCCCTAGATAGGTACTTGTTGTCTCCCCCCCCCTTTCTCTGCCTCCACAGTTTGGCCAAACGAGTAAATTTTGTAGTTTAAAATAAATTTGTGTCATTTTCTATGTAATTGTATTAACAACAACTAAAAGAAAGTGATATGAGTGTTTCATAGGAGAGATTTTAGAAACCATATTTATGAATTGATTCAAAATAAATTTTTTTGTTTTTAATATTTTGAAAAGTTACATACTTGTATAAGAACTGTGTTGTTTAGAAATAAAAATTAAAATAGGACAAACAGTAAATATATAACTAAGTATATAAGTCAGATAATGTATAGTGGAACATACATACATACATATATACATGATTATTGAAAGTGACTGTTGTCCGCCTTGTTACTAAGGTCGATAATACCGGTCATACACAAGGAGATTCAGACGTCTCCCACCCTCTCTCATTTCTACAATATTACACCCCTTACTAAAACACTAAACATTATTTTAAAAAAAATATTTAATATTTGCTTCCGTTTTTTTTTTAATAAAAAGGGGAGGGGTAATTAATAAATTAGTAGATTTTTTTAATTGATTTTATTTAAAATCTTGATGCATACAAACAAATGAATTTTGTGTAGAACATATTCACCACTACTTGTAATAGATAATTTTATTTATGATCAGAATTATTAATGCAACCGGAACGGATAATAAAATCTTTCATTGTTTCACAAGTGAGTGAAAAAATGTCTATTGCTAAAAATCTGGTGTGAAATATTCACACGGCTTACTCTTATACTGTAGTTAAATACAGTAATAAAATTCATTGAAATCAGAGCAACAAGATAAGACACTGAAATCAGATGCAAAGGTGACAAACTCACAGCCTTCGACCGATTTTGTGTGACCCATCAACGCTGAAAAAATTAAAAATTAATCACTTTTAATGCAAGAGTAATAAACTTGATATCTTTAGAAGCGTCTATCGTCCATTACTTCCTGTTACTTCTAGTAAGAGGAAGTATTGTAATCGTGTCAAATTTTCGATATCAAGTTTTTCATGGGCAATATCCGTTTTAAGGTCCCCTGAGTAAAAAAAGGGCTTTTACTTTTTTTTTGAGAATGGTCTATGTGTGTGTGTGTGTGTGTGTTGTGTGTATGTATGTGAACAGCATACCACAAAAACGAAAAACCATAAAAAGTTGAAACTTGATATTCCGTTTAGATATCACAATGGGCAAATGAATTTTCCCAGAGAAATGTTCTAAATAAAAGATGTACATCTTTACATGTTTAGTTTATATAAGAAGTTTCAAAAAAATCGTCGGAGCCATTTTAGAGAAAATCGCGAAGAAGTGAAAAAAAATCATTTAGTAAAGTGTTAAAACAAACGCACTTCCGGTTATCCGATTTTTTCAAACTCGGAATTTCAACAACATATTTAATTTTAATTAACATTATTTAGATGACAGTATTGTCTAATAAACTGAAATAGCAGTTAGGATGAAACCTAACCCCACCCCACCCCTAGAAGTGCCCTTAAATGAATTTTCCCGGAGAAATATTTCAAATAAAAGTTGTAGCTCTTTATATGTGTAGTTTATATACCAAGTTTAAAGAAAATCGTTGGAGCCATTTTTGAGAAAATCGCAAAAACGTAAAAAAAAACAACTAGTAAAGTGGTACTTCCGGTTGAGGAATTTTGACAGATAACGCAACATCAGATCCCATGGCGATACCTAAACATAATATCAAGTTTCAACTTTCTACGGTTTTTTGTTTTTGAGCTATGCTGTTCACATACACACACGCACACAGACCATTTGCTAAAATCCATTTTTTTGGACTCTGGGGACCTCAGAACGGATATTTCCGGTGAAAACTCGATATCGAAAATTTTACACGATTACAATACTTCCTCTTACTAGGAGTAATAGAAAGTAATAATTTTAGGAAAAACGATTTTTTACGAATCCTTATTGTTGGATCCTCTATTATTTATATGGAGTATATTGTTTAAACTGCCCACAATTTTTTTTCGTTTTTGAGTTATCTGACCAAACTCAAAGATACATTCACATCAAAGCGTATTCTTTTCGGCGAACACTCAATTTCAAAAAAAATTTAATACAATCGCACTACGTAATAAGTGGCGAAAAGATAACTAATATATTCTCCTATTAAAAGGTGTCTTTAGTAGGGCACTATTTCTCATATATCGGTAGTATATTTGACTTGATCACAATACTTTCTCTCCTACAGCAGTAAGAGATGTAAAAATCTTGAATACCTCTAGTTAATCTAGTATGCAAAGAGAAAAGACGTCCTCCTACAATGTTAACGCAATAATAAAGCTGCGATTATAATATAGAAGGACTAAAAAATACTCTGATAACAGTATGAGCAGAGAATATAAAAAAAGGTGGGGGAGATAAGTAATTAGAAGAAGAACTTTCTCTGTTACAATCATAAAAAATAGCATGTGTAAAGGTGGATAAGAACCATTGAAGGACTTAATTAAGAATTAAGGAAGTATAAAGGGTGGGGGAAAAATGCAGTTCATATAATATATAACACAACTTACAATAGTTATTTGAAATCAAAAATAAATAAATAAATAATAAAGACTAATACCTTTAAGTTAAAGAGAAAGTTGTTTTTGCTACATATTATCCTTCGCCTCTCTCCCCCTCTACTTCCACAGGAAATCATTCTATATTATCTACATTTTTCTTTTATTTTTATTTCCTTTATATTGTAAACATATTTATTTTCCGTTATATTTATTTATGTATTGATCTCTTTCCGATTTCATATGTTCCAATCTCTTTATTATACTTGTACACAGGAAAAGATTTAAATAATTATCCACCTTCAAGCATGTTTGTATACAATAATAATAATGTGTAACAACACTGGGGAAGATTTCTTTCTTGTTTACTTATAGATAAAAACTGACGGCCAATTGGACAAAGGTCTTGCTTACTTCAAGTACTCTATTTAATACAATTAAACCCGTGGCACCCCGAAGTGTTTGTTGCGCCTGTAGATTAATCAACTCACCATTTTCTTACTCCTAATAAGAGGAAGTATTTGTAATCGTGTCAAATTTTCGATATCGAATTTTCACCGGAAATATCCGTTTTGAGTCCTCTGAGTCCAAAAAGTGGTTTTTAGCAAATAGTCTGTGTGTGTGTGTGTGTGTGTTTGCGTGTATGTGAACAGCATAGCTCAAAAATGAAAAACCGTAGAAAGTTGAAACTTGATATTCCGTTTTGGTATCACCATGGCATTTGACAGAACAGTGAGACATCTGTCTAAATTCCTCAACCGGAAGTACCAGTTTACTAGTTGTTTTTTTTTTTACTTTTTTACAATTTTCTTAAAAACGGCTCGACTATTTTCTTCAAACTTGGTATATCAACTACACATACAAAGAGCTACAACTTTTATTTGAAATTTTTCTCTGGGAAAATTCATTTAAGGGCATTTTTGGGGGAGGGGTGGGGTTAGGTTTTATATAAAGCGCTATTTCAGTTTATTAAACAATACTGTCAACTAAATAATATTAATTAAAATTGAATATGATGTTGACATTCCGAGTTTCAAAACAATCGGATAACCGGAAGTGCGTTTACATTACCACTTTACTAATGATTTTTTCACTTTTTCGCGATTTTCTCAAAAATTGCTCTGACGATTATCTTGAAACTTCTTATATAAACTAAACATAAAGGGATCTACAGCTTTTATCTGAAATATTTCTCTGGAAAAATTCATTTAAGGGCACTTTTGGAGGAGGGTAGGATTGTTCTCTAAAGTGCTATCATAGTTGATTATACAATTCTATCATCCAAACAAAATTAATTAGAAATATATAGATGGCCAAAATTCCAAGTTTCAAGGTAATTAGTAAACCGGAAGTGCGCTTTTACTGGACAGTTTTTTTAGTTTTCGACAAATTTCATTAAATTTGGTATAAAAACTATAAAATTTGTCAATTATAATTTTGAGAACTGGAGTAAGAGAAAGTTGTGTGAGTGTTTCACACCAGATTTTTCTTCAAAATATAAAATATTAATTTTTCAAACTTTCACCCACCTTGCTGCAAGCATTTCAATTTGATGTCAGTACTATTCCTTTTTTTGGTTTTGAAGCGAAAAAACTCTACCCATCCTGAATCATATTGCTTCATAATTTACAAAAGTATTATCTTTTGAGTTTTACTATCCATAGACTGGTAAAAAACCGTAATCGGAAACGTTATCTTGTTGCAGAATAGTTTTAGGAAGAAAAAAAATCTGGTGTGAAACACTCACACAACTTTCTCTTACTCCAGTTTCCGAAATTGTAATTGATAAACTTATAGTTAGTATACCAAATTTAATGAAATTCGTCGGTGTTTTTATGGAGAAAAACATAAAAGTTGAAAAAATTGTAGAAGTAAAAA
Source organism: Triatoma infestans (assembly GCA_011037195.1). Lineage (NCBI taxonomy): Eukaryota > Metazoa > Arthropoda > Insecta > Hemiptera > Reduviidae > Triatoma > Triatoma infestans. Next base: position 36,162 of record JAAEAF010007509.1, on the reverse strand, counting down.
CATACATCCGGTTTACTAATTTTTCTTGAAACTAAGATAGCACTTTAGATTTAAAACATAACCCCACCCCTCCTCCAAAAGCCCGCTTAAATGAGTTTACCCGGTGAAATGTTTCAAATAAAAGTTGTAGCCCTTTATGTGTGAAGAGCTGTAGCTCTAAGCTTTGAGTTGTAGCTCTAAGTAAGTGAACATACTTAAAGAAAATCGTTGGAACCGTTTTGGAAAAATAGCAGAACATTGAAAATTACTTCTCAGTAAAAACGCACTTCCGGTCAACTGGTTTTCTTCAAACTTGGAATTTCAACAACATATTTAATTCTAATTAATATTATTTAGATCATAGAATTGTGTAATAAACTGAAATAGCACTTTTAGAGGACAACCTAACCCCACCCCCATCCTTCAACATGGCCTCTAGAAGCACTTTCCCGGAGAAATGTTTCAAATCAAAATTGTATATTTTTCTATGTGTAGTTGATATATCAAGTTTAAAGATAATCATTGGAGCCATTTTTTTTAGAAAAGTGAAAAAAACCATTCTGTACTTTTTGGTTGAGGAATTTTGAAAGAAAACGGATCATATGGTGATACTCTAACGGAATATCAAGTTTGAACGTTCTGCGATTTTTGGTTTTTAAGCTATGCTGTTCACATACACACACAGACCATTCGCTAAAAACCACTTTTTTGGACTCAGGGGACCTCAAAACGGATATTTCCGGTGAAAATTCGATATTGAAAATTTGACACGATTACAATACTTCCTCTTAATAGGATTAAGAGGAAGTAAAATGGGATGCCTTGGTTTTTTTTTTTAACACTTCCTAACCAGCTGTTCAGTATGAATTTTACAGTCAACAGCTGTGCTATGTGGAACAAGCTGAAATTGCAGAACAACTTCAAAATTCCACCAAACACAAAGATAACTGTTTTCCCGAACCGATCCCCAGCCAACCTCCGGTTATCAAGGCTACGTGGCCTTGTGGGGTATCCCCTTCTTACGCTTATTTGAATTTTTTTAAAAAAAAATATCCACTATTTATCTCTTATAATTATTATTTCCCAAAACCGGTCACTTTTGGATTTTGAAGTAATTTTTTTTTACTATATCGACACGCTTTTTGACCGTTCTGTGCTTGGTGTTAAAATTCTGATATCCAGACTTCAGAAAATGGTGGCTCACCGTGGCATTTGAAGAAGCCCATACTGCGCTAGGAGTCTCCTTGTTGCCTAAGGATCCTTTTTTACATATTCCTGCCATTCCTCATCATCGACAACTAAGGACGATGTCGCTCTTGGGACATCTTGAAGGCTAGTGTCCCCACTTTTCAAAGTTTAAACTAAGACGCTGCCGTATTTCGGTGCACCATTCTCTTCTCCTATCAGTGCAAATTTATTCGGTAGCCACCATTGACGTTACTCCTTTTTTTTCCAATAATATCTCCGAAGACTACGAATAACAATTTTTTTTTCTAGGACATTTTGCTGGTAGATTATAATAGACGTTTGGGTATATAATTGAATAACGGATTAGTCCAAGTAAACATTATATAAATTATATAAACAAAACCATCAAATAGAATTTATTATCTGTCTTCATAGATCAGCATTGTTTTTATGCACAAAAATTTCCTAAGAATGTATTAATTTCACTCATCCTAAGAATGTCATGCCATGCTTTGTTTAGATAAGTTTACTGTATCTTTGCTACAAATTTGTTTGCTAAACTATGCTGCTTACAGATTCATCATCTAAGTTTTAAATTTTTCAACATCGTCTTCAGATTATCTTTCACTGCTACTACTATATGAATGTTGTAAGGGCCAATGCCTACCTAAATCATCAAAGTCACTTTCAGATGAATATATTTCCATTGTCAATTTTTTTTATAAATGAAGCATAACGAGACACTATTTTCTATATTATCTGCTATCGCTGTTTTTCGTTCTCTCATTTTAGAGCCCAAAAGCTTAACAACTGTCTGCAGTAACGACGTAATTGAGCAAATAAAAGGCTGCACTTTATAAAACCATCAATTAGTGTATAATTAATCAGAAATATAGGGAGAAATTAAATAAAAATGTACAAATTTTATGAAGCACCTTTGTACAATTTTTTTTTAAAAGTCCCAAATTGACAAATTACGCTAAGTACGGATATTTTTTTTTACTTTCTCTTACTTCTAGTAAGAGGAAATATTGTAATCGTGCCAAATTTTCGATATCCAGTTTTCACCGGAAATATCCGTTTTGAGGTCCCCTGAGTCCAAAAAAGTGGTTTTTAGAAAATGGTGTGAGTGTGTGTGTAAATGTGTGTGTCACAGAAACTATATTCTGGTATCCATGTGAACAGATATCTCAAAAACGAAAAATCGTAGAAAGTTCAAACTTGATATTCCGTTTAAGTATCACCATGGGATCCGACAGTAGGTTATCTGTCAAAATTCCTCAACCGGAAGTATCACTTTACTAGTTTTTTTTTTACTTTTTGCGATTTTCTCAAAAATGGCTCCGACGATTTTCTTCAAACTTGTATATAACACCAGCCCATGTGCTTGGTAAATGTCCGAATAACATGCTTCTAATAACCCGACGCCATCACAGAGTGAAGCACGCTATTATGGATTTGCTGCATCAACGGGGCTTTACGAGCTTTGAGGAAGTTTATGCCATCGATACGGACGGTTCAGTCAGGTATTCTGTGGCACCGTGACCTTCCAGGAAAACAGCGACATTGCTTTTGTTTTGGACACAACGGTCATATACGAAAGTAATGATCCGAGTCAAGCGGAGAAGGTCCACGAGGAGAAGAGCAAAATTTACGAGAAGTGTATTCCCCACTTCAAAGAAAAATTTAGAGACCAGTTTGGAGACAGGGCCTGTGGTTTGGCTCGAGAGGGGTCAACCGAATGGAGACGTCCGACTTTTTGGACAGTGTTGGCATCAGCCTCGTTGACTTGCTTCCGATTGTGGAGGGCATTATTGTTGACTCCCTGGGCATAATATCCCAGCACTTGCACGGTTGGAAATGTTTCATCTATTAAGTATGTTTTTGCTTTGTAATATCCTGACTATTTCAGTCTCGCATGAGGTACCTGAAATTATTTTCTTTTTACGATTGGATATCTTACTTAATAATCAAATGGTTTAAACACATGTCTCTCGATTGATTGGTACGCTGTGTTATCTAGCAGCTCAACATCGTTGAGCAGCCTTGCTTCACTGAAGTATTTCTCTCTACACATACCTACAAAGAGCTACAACGTATATTTGAAACATTTCTCTGGGAAAATTCATTTAAGGGCACTTTTGGGGAAGGGTTGGGGTTATGGTTTTCCTCTAAAATGCTATTTCAGTTTTCTATACAATTCTGTCATATAAATAATATTAATTAGAATTAAATATGTTGCTAAAATTACCTAGTTTGAAAAAAAAAAAAATCGGATGACCGGAAAATGCGTTTTTACTGAAATGTATTTTTCAATTTTCTGGTATTTTGTCGAAAACGGCTCCAATGATTTTCTTTAAATTAGTAATGTGAACTACACACATATAATAAAGAGCTACGATTTTTATTTGAAACATTTCTGCTGGTAAAAGTCATTTAAGAAAGGCTTTTTGGGGTGGGGGAAAGGGGTGGGGTTATGTTTTCCACTAAAGTGCTATCCATAATTGATTATACTAAATTCTACCATCTAAACAAAAAAATTAATTAGAAATAAGTAAATATATTGGCCAGAATTTCGAGTTGCAATAAAATTAATAAACCGGAAGTGTACTTTTATTGAACAGTTTTTTTTTTTCAGGACGAATTTCATTAAATTTGTTACTTACAATTTTTTTTTGAAAAGTGGGGTAAGAGAAAGTTGTGTGTGTGTGCGTGTGAGTGTGTTATTTTAACTGTTTTGTTTCGTATTTTAATTTGTGCGTATCTTGTACATGGTCTATCTTAGGCTGATGGTCTGACGCACTTTTTTTTTGTACGATGTATTTTGCATATGTGTAAAAAAAAAAAAAAAAAAAAATTATTATTATTGTTATTATTTGAAACATACTTTTGCTGAAAAATTGATATTTTGGGGATTTCCGGGGGATGGGGTAGGGTGGGGGGAACACTAGCGTTAATATTTCCTCTAATTTACCACTACTAGGAAAAGTTGTGTGAGCGTTACACCAGCGTATTTTTCACATTTCCACCCAAAGTGACACTTCATTGTGTTTCAGGCTAGATTTTTTGTTTTGTTTTGTAAATTCTCCTTTTAAATCCACCGTTGATAGTAATAAGTGTTTTTCTAGAATTAACTACAGGTTGTTGTTAAATGACCATTAACCAAAGAAATAAATGCAATACTGGTTTTTCTTTATTGATATTTTTTTTTTTTTTTTTTTGTGCACATGCACTTGTGTGATCATTATTATTAACGTGTTTCCTTTTAGCCTTAATCAAAAGACTACCGCTTCCTCTTGTTCATAGTTTGTTGCAGTTACAACCTTTTTGTAGGAGTGCCTCACCTATTACTTGTTTACTTACATTCTATATAATGGTTTTTTTTTTTTTTTGTTGCACCCTCCCTCTTTCCTGCTATTGCATTTTTATTGTATCCCAGTTTAGTTTTTTATATATATATAAATTTAATTATTACTGTGATTGCATTTATCTTATCCGGTATTTAATTAAGTATTTTGAAAAACTGGTCTTATGTTTTTTTTTATTTTTTTTTTCAAAATGTTCTCAATTACAAATTACTTATTAAATTTTATTTGAAAAACCATTTAATATGACTATGATTTGTTATTTTATTGTGTTCTTTTTATTTTCTTTTTATAGTCTTTTAATTGGTTTCCATTCTAGGACAATGCCTTCACTCTTTATTTCTTTAGCAACGTTTGCGGTGAATCAGTTTGAACTTAAGTCTATCTAACTCACAGATCTTCTAGAATATTTCTAATTTTTATTTATTTATTTATTTTGTTCAAATAATGTTTCAAATATAGGTAATATTTTTTTTTTTTTTTTTTTTTGAGGGTTCATATACTGCGACCACCTCATGTGATTATTGTACCACCTATGGTACGTACCGTAGGTGAGCTTGTTCATCTACAGTATCCTCTCCAAGTTGAGGCTCCTTAAGGAGTCCCAAAATCTTGGAGGGTTCTAGGGTGCGTTATTCCCCCTCCCCCACGTGGTAACAACGCAGGCTATTAAATCTTCTTGGAATGATGGCGTCGCAGTCGGTGAGGAAATGTATTGGAGTTCCCTTCGTCTCTCCGTGTCATCATCTTCTAGGCCCAGCTTCCTCAGGTGTTTCCTGACTCTGCAGTGCCCCTTGAGAAATTCCATAAGAATATGGATCTTGTTTTCACTCAGGCTGATTCGTGGTTATGTCCTCACGCGTTGGTCTAGTGGCTAGTGCACTCGCCTATCGTGCGAGAAGTCAGGGTTCAATTTCCGTGAAGGCAAAGTCGGTGTTGGCCCAGCATCGTGATAAAAAGTGGGAAGCTACAGTTAGTAGCGCCCTAGGTAGCGAAGGCTGGAACTAAACTTGTGTGGGAACAGCGGCGTGCTTACCATACGCCCCCCTATGCAAATCGCCGACTGGCAAGCCTTGGCTCTTCATGGGCTGTTGCGCCTTAGGGTTGATTCCTGGTTATAACCTGCCAGATAGATCTTGGCCTGCCTCAGTGCCGGAGAGTGATCCAGACACTTGCTCTTTTCGCCATCTCCTCTTTCTTGTTTTTGTACCAAGAGTAACTGGTCGCTGACTCCGCAAAAGGGCTCAAGGGCTCCCAAGAGGGAGGAGTTACAGCGCCTTCTTTTGCCACGGTATCGGCCACTTGATTGCCTATCAAGCCGACATGTCCCATCACCCCGAATAGGGTAACTAAGTAATCGGATTACATCTTTACAGTTCTAACATTCCAAGTTTCCGAGAAAATGCCCCCTCCCCCCGCCAATTTAAAAAACCATATTCTCTATTGTGTACTTGCAGTTAACAGTTTTTCGCCAAACTTAGAATTGTAGTATGTAAGGTATTTTAATGTTGTTCGATGTTATAAATCTTTAAACAAGGTTTAAAGGAAATCGCATTTCCGGTTGATGGAATTGTGAAACTCTTTGCCTTTGTCTTTTGACTGGAAACGTAGGTCATCAGTTGCAATGGTTGTATTTAAACGGAAATATAAAATTTGGAACTTTCTGTTTATGATTTTTCGTTTTTAAGATATTTTGTTCACAGATACACACATACAGGGGCGGGTGTTGGTGTAGTGGTTATGAGCATGGACTTGTAAGTGGGAGGACCCCAGTTCGAGTCCAGCGTATAACTGCTAAATTTTATATTTGTTTAAAAAATGTTAATAGTAAAGTAGGTTCCGCCCCCGTCCACGACACCCGCCTGAAAAAATAGTCATTACTTTACTTTAATTTACACACACAAACATATACATACAGATCATTCGCTAAAAAAACGTTTTTATAATATCACGAGGTTACAAAATGTATATTCCTAAAACAAAACTCGAAACTTTGACACGATCGCAATACTATCTCATAAAAATACTTAAGAAATAAAGTTATTAGATTGGCGAATAAAGAACGGCACCCAGGTAATGCCACCACGATCTCCAAACTAACATTCCATTGTGGCTGTTGTGGTGGTTGGTTCCGCAGAGCTGAAAAGCATCAGAGATATTTTCCGTGGTAGCCTGCTTCATTTTGTGGTCATCGACCGGTTTCGGGCGTTCGCCCATCTTCAGGATACGTTTTTTAGACAGTGTGACAACACAGACTCGCACAGAGCAAACTTAGTTTTACCCGTGTCTAACCCGTGTATATGTAAAACTGAATTTGCTCTGTGCAAGTCTGTGTTGTCACACTGTCTGTAAAACGCATCATGAAGATGGGCGAACGCCCGAAACCGGTCGATGACCACAAAATGAAGCAGGCTACCACGGAAAAAGTCTCTGATTCTATTGTGGCACACGCCTCAATTTCACTAAAACACTATCCAATTCTATAGCTTTGTCCAGCACACAACAGAACGGGAGATTAAGTTCCTGCTTTAAATGAAAAAATGGATGAGGTTTTTTTTGTTTTCTTCTGGAAGGTTCCGGAAGTATTAATTGAAAGAAATCCAAAAAAATAATTATGCGGTTAGTTAGATTTCAAAGTTTATACTAAAATCATTCAAGTCTTTTCTAACAACTCTTTGCGGAAAACTCTGGAAACAAATCAGGGTAGTTGCATTTTCGGTTCTATGGACTTTTTTTTTTTGCCGAATCTTTCGTGATAGGTTCCCCGGGTGATTTTTATAATTTCACAAATTTAACATGATAACATATACGATTATCATGAGATAGAGAGTGAGAAATGAAACAGAGCGAGTGGGTGGGTATGTTCTGTTAGAGAGCTGCAATATTAACGATCCCTCTAGAAAGCCAATTTCATTGTAATGTTAAGTTCCACCTAATCTAGATTTATAATAAGCGCAACTATACATTTAGGAAAAAAATTCCATTTACAATTAGGAAAAACTTTGTCAATTACAATAATTATGGAAGACATAATAAGAGATAGTATGAGGTGTACGTGTTTTGCAGCAAATTTTTGATAATTAGAAGGTGGTTGAGGTAAACAGTACTCAAAACATGACTAAGTACACAAGTACTCAAAAAAATCTGGTGTGATACACACACGACTTCTCTTACTACAATTAATACAAAGCTTAAAAATTTTTTTTTTTTGCTTATTTATAATATTTACAATCAGTAAATGTGAGCGTAGATAAGTAAATGTGGCTTGAAGGCTTGAACAAGAATCTTCCTGGTCTTGTTACTCCTCCTCTTCCAGTGACAGGAAGTCCCTTGGCCACTGGCGTTTCAAACTTCTGGGAGGATTCCCAGGAATGGTTAGGGAAGACAGGCTTATGACTTGGCGTGTTCCTAGTTTGCTGTAGAATCTTTTATTAAAAGTTCTGGTCTTGTGTTAAGTCGTCTACAAATGAGTAGGTCATGTGTGATGACAATCTTTCGCAGTATCTTGTTCTGCATGGCTTGTATCCATTTACTGTGTTCCCCTAGAGTTGTAGTCCATAGACCTATATTGGTCTTATTATGAAGTTGTAGATTTGAACTTTGTTTTTAAAGTTTAATTTTAGATCTTTTTGTCAAGTATGCGTTTTATTACTAGGGAAGTATTTGGTTTTCACTGAGTGTCGAGTTTTCATTACGTGTATGCTGGAGAGTAAGGACCAACCAGGAACTACGAGACCAGTACAAAGACCAGGATTTGGTTGGATTTATAAAGAGGGGAAGGCTTAAGTGGATTGGGCACGTGGAGAGAATGGAGGAGGACAGGATCCCTAAAAAGATATGTCCCGGACACCCAGGAGGACAGAGAAGAAGAGGAAGACCGAGGTCGCGATGGTGTTGGAAGGAGTGGAGCGGGATTTAAGAGAGATGGGAATTAGGAGATGGCGTAGATTGGCCCAGGATAGGGCGGAGTGGGCAGTTGTGATTGAGGAGGCCAAGATCCTTCAAGGATAGTAGAGCCAGAGAAGAGAAGTATGCTGCAAATCAAGCGTCTATCTAGGTAGAGTCCAAGGTATCGGATATTTTTTTCGTGAGGTATAGGAGTATTGTTAATATACACAGCCGGGCAGTTTAATTGTCTGAGGGGGAATGTTGCTTGTGTACATTTTGTTTCATTAATTTTGATTTTCCAAAGCTTGAAGTATTCTTATATAAGGTTTAAATGGTCCGAAAGGTGTGAGAATGCAGTGGTGGCGTCTTTGTGAGTTGGAAGTATTGCTATGTCGTCTGCATATGTAGCCAACATTGTATCAGTAGATATAGGGATGTCCATTGTACTAATAGATTATTGTATCGGTCCGAGATGACTTCCCTGTGGTACCCCTACCATAATGTAGAACACTGCAGAATATTGATCGCCACTTCGTACCGTGAAAAATCGTTCGGTCAGACAGATAACTTTTAAGCAACCGATAATGCCTATCAGGCAGAATCTGCTGAAGGTTATAAAATTAACATATTTTCTTTAAACCTAGAAAAAGTTTTACCAATTGCCCAATTGTACAGATGTGGTGGGAGTTGATTAGCACAGAAATCGAATGTAAATAACATTTGAAGTATAACGTCTCAGATTCCATAGAACACGCTAAAATAAATAAATTTGCATAAAATTCGCCCCCCCCCCCAAATACTTCTTTAAATGAAATTTCTCTGGAAATAGTTTTCCAACAAAACTGACAGATCTTTGTTATCATAGTTACTGTTTAAATTTAATGAAATCTGACAGTTTTAATGGTGAAAATCGTAAAATACTGGAAAAACTTTCAATAAACACACACACTTTCATTCACCGATTTTTTTAACACGGAATTTTGACAATATATTTAATTCTATTTAATATTATTCAAATGTTTGAATTGTGATAATAAACTAAAATAGTTTCACACCAGATTTTTGTTTTATATAAATTCATGTAGGCATTTAATATCATGTTTTGATGTGCAAGAGATACTGTTGTAGGGGTAGTGAACCCCCACCACTCATCCACACTAGCAAGTGAACTCCCACCACGCTTCAGAGAGAAAGAGCCCCTCTCGAGAGAGAGGAGAGGAGAGGCCAGTTGGATTATATACGAGAGACAGAGTCAAAAAGAGATATTCTGTTCACAGTCTCACACTTGAATTGTACACATCGTTTAGCCACGTCAGTCAGTCTGTTCAGTTCTTGTAGTGTAAAGTATACAGTCCTTGGCAGTCAGTCATATACATATATATCAATTATATTTCTTATACCGATATTGAGGTGTTATTTATCTATCAACATCTACAACCAACATCTCCTCCTACAACCTTACATTGGTGGGAAAGAGCCCCTCTCGAGGGAGAGGAGAGGAGAGGCCAGTTGGATATATATACGAGAGACAGAGTCAAGAAAGGATATTCTGTTCACAGTCTCACACTTGAATTGTACACATCGTTTAGCCACGTCAGTCAGTCTGTTCAGTTCTTGTAGTGTAAAGTATACAGTCCTTGGCAGTCAGTCATATACATATATATCAATTATATATCTTATACCGATATTGAGGTGTTATTTATCTATCAACATCTACAACCAACATCTCCTCCTACAACCTTACACTGTGTATAACTTCAGGTTCTTTTTTATAATACAGTTATAATATAAGGCAAAATTCCATGTTCAGCCATTTGAGTAAAGTCATATAAAATTTATCATTTACATTCTACACTTTACATCCATGAAATAATACTTTAATAATTTCAATTTAATTTTAATTTTTAATAAATAATTATCTTGAAGTAAAATATATATATATATTTTTTTTTTTGTAATAAAAAAGTAATTCCCTTGACCTGGTATTCATTTGTTTCGTTCAAATTTCAAATGTAATGTAAGTCTGTAAAATGCGTCATATGTTAAATCAATTAGAATTATTTATTTATTTATTTTTTATTTTATTTCTTTGCTATGTCAGATGTCAGGAGTTATTTTTTTTAAATTATTTTCTAGGTTTACATTCACTTACTTGTATCTAAGAAGGGAATATCGTAATCGTATAAAATTTTCGACTTTTAGAGTAAATATTATGTTTTTGAGGTCGTCAGAATTTTTTTTTTAATGACCTACCTCTCTTTCTCTCTCTCATTTTCTGCAACCTTTTCCTAGATTAAGACTGCATCCAAGCCTAGGCCCAAAAACTCAATATTACAGGATAGTTGAAAAAAGATTATTTATTCAATTTTTGCTGACTATAATGATTCTGTAAAGGAGAGAGAGTTAGAGAGAATGGATTTTATTTTTAGTGAAATAAACTTGATGATATGTTGAACATTGTTTAATGTATAGATCACACAAACTGCAAGGACTTTACTAAAGTTAAGTTAGAAGTTAGGTAGCGTGAGAATAATAAAGAGACAGACTGGGTGAGTAAGAAGGTAGTAAGGTAGGTTGCTGACTGGATGTTCTGTTTGTAAACTGACGTAAAACTGTGCTGAACTGTTGTGCTGTCGTTAAAGATGCTAAAAAAAAAAAAAATCTGGTGTGAAACACTCACACAACTTTCTCTTACTCCAGTTTTAAAAATTATAATTGACAAATTTTTATAGTTTGTGTACCAAAATTAATTCAAATACAACGAAAACTGACAAAATCGTTCATTAAAAACGCACTTCCGGTTTACTAATTTTCTTGAAACTTGGAATTTTAGCCATCCATTTATTTCTAATTAATTTTGTTTGGATAATAGAATTGTGTAATCAACTATGATAGCATTTTAAAGAAAAACAACCCCACCCCTCCCCTAAAAGTGCCATTAAATGAATTTTCCTAGAGAAATGTTTTAAATAAAAGTTGTAGTTCTTTATATGTTTAGCTTATATAATAGGTTTCAAGAAAATCGTCGAAGTCATTTTTGAGAAAATCGCGAAAAAGTGAAAAAAATCATTTAGTAAAGTGGTAAAAAGTAAACGCACTTCCGGTCATCTGATTTTTTTCAAACACGGAATTTCAACAACATATTTCATTACTAATTAAGATTATTTAGATGATAGAATTATTTAATAAACTGAAATAGCACTTTAAATGAAAACCTAACCCCATCTCTCCCCCCTAACTGCCCTTAAATGAATTTTCCCAGAGAAATGTTTTAAAAAAAAGTTGTAGCTCTTTGTATGTGTAGTTAATATACTAAGTTTAAAGAAAATCGTCGGAACCTTTTAAGAAAATCGCAAAAAAGTAAAAAAAAAAACCAACAAGTAAAGAGGCTCTTCCGGTTGAGGAATTTTGACAGATGACCCACTATCAGATGCCATGGGGATACCTAATCGGAATATCAAGTTTTAAGTTTCTACAGTATTTCATTTTTTATCTATGCTGTTCACACACACACACACAGACCATTTGCTAAAAACCACTTTTTTGGACTCATGGGACCTCAAAACGGATATTTCCGGTGAAAACTCGATATCGAAAATTTGACACGATTACAATACTTCCTCTTACTAGGAGTAAGAGAAAGTAAAAAACTAAACAAAAAAACAAAACAAAACGAATATCTAGCGAGTTGAAGATTGCAATACATTAATTTTTACAGCAACAACGGACAGTTAATAATTATTTAAATTTGTTTAAAATATGACATTAAACTAATGATTTTTGTAAGACATAGACAAAAAAAAAAAAAAAAACAAATTGCAAAAATTATTAAAGAAATAGCCGTTTAAGTGATTATTTAAGTAACTTAATTAAAATTATTATCTGATCCATAAAATTTCACACAATCGTTATAGCGCTAGAACAATAGTTTTATATAAGACGTGTTTTTTTTTTTTTTTTCAAGATTTGTTAAGGAATTCTTTTTACTAATTAAATATTCATGGACAATTTTTAATGGTATTAAATCTTCCCTAATATCTAAGAGTTAATCTAATTAGAACAGTTTCTCCACAAAACTCTACTTTTCATTGATAAAACTATTAACTTTAGTTTCTCCTTGTAGAAATATTAAATTTATTCAGTTGTTTTATCTTCTCTAGTATATGTTTAACCTATATATCCATATTATATCTCGCAGCTTCTACCTTTTTTTTATTTATCTTCCTTCAGCATTTCAATATCAATATGTCTTCATAATATTATCATTATCTATAGGAGGAAATATGTAGAAATTATTCTTATAATACCATATATAACCATATATATTCTTATAATATCATATTTAACTAAATATTCAATATACAAGGGAAATTCCATAATGTTTTCTCAATATGATATGAATATTAAAAGAGATGAAGATAATATGTTTCGGACCAGATGTAACTTATTATTTTTATGAGATTCAATTTAAATGTCGCCTGTTCTTGCCAAGGTCGTTTATTTAATACTCGTGCAACTAAGCAGTTTTCCCTAATAACAAGAAAGGTATTTCTTCACAATTTAATTTCATTGTGTTTCTCATATAGTTTTTCATACAATTATTAAAGAATAGTAAAAAGTAATTTACTCGTACATAAGATTTTGTAAACAAAAAAAAAATAAAATATCTGGTGTGAAACACTCATACAACTTTTTGATATCATTACAATTATATATATAAAATGACGCATTTTTCTTTCAAAATGACCAAGGCAATTGGTAGTAGAAATAATTATATTATAGTTTAATCAGCATTCAATAGAAATTGGACAAAGCCAAATAAAAATTTGAAATTCACCAGGTTTTTTGGGACAAATATTTCTAATGAAAGTACTATGCTAATATATCTGTGCAATTAAGAAAGATATATTCGTATATTGTAAAATTTGTATGAAGAAAATCGTTATAGTATTTTGTCGAGTAAATTCCAGAAAACATTCGGAATCTGTAATGTTGCACTATCGAAAAACAGAATTTCTTCATATTTGGAAATCTGCTAAAAATCTGGCTAAAAGTTAGTCGCTACTTAGGCCAGACTAGAGTGGGATATACAGCCGAGCTAGCCCTACAAGGGAACAGTTCTTACTACGTTTACGACCAGTTAACAACGAGTCAGCAACCTTTTACTTACCTTTCTCATCACTCAGTCTATATTTCTCTGGCTACCTAACTTCTATTATTCTTGTAAAGTCCTTGCAGTTTGTGTGTTCTATTCATTATAGAGTGTTCTAATGTATATTAATATCTTATTGGTGTAGAACCGTACATTATACTAAAGTGATATTTTAGAGGAAAGCTTAAAAGTTACTGTTCCCTCTATACCGAACAGAGGTGATTCGATCTGGTATACAGACGGCTTTGGAACCGTTTTGGAACTCCGACTGGGGTCGGAGATGGAGTCTATCGGGGCAGGTCTAAACTTAAGATTAAGGCCAGCCTAGGGCAGTACGCACGGTCTTTCAGACCTAAGTTGTGGCGTTACGACTCCGCGCTAAAGAGATTATAAGGCAAGACTTGTGGGTAGGAGAGTGGCCATATACTCCGATAGTCAGGCAGCCTTGTAGGCACTTTCTTCACACCAAATAGTCTCAAGGCTGGTGTGGGATAGTCTTAATTGCCCTAACCGAGGTGGGTGTTCGGAATAAGTGACACTCGCCTGGATGCCGGGATATGCTGGGTTTCTGGATGCCGTAGCGAGGGAGGGTTCGAAGGATATCTTTATATGCCCCGAACCCTTCTGCGGTGTTGTCCAGGAGCCTAATTCAAACTTAAAGGTATCATACCAATTCTTGCCTAACTAGATAGAAGGATAGCGTCTGCAATGGTGGGAAAGAACAACAAGACAGAGGCAACTAGGCCAGAATTTACCAGGACCATAGCCGACCTACTGAGCCATAGCCGAAGGAACATAAGGCTAATAGTGGGTTTATTATCGGGACATTGTAGGCTGAATAGGCACCAATTACTACTTGCGATTAACGCGTTATGCCGATTCTGCAGGGTCGAGGAGGGAACCCCGGTACACTTCCTTTGTGAGTGTGCTGGCTTCAACTGGGGACAAGCAATTCCGAAGCCACGAGCTTCATGACGAAGTCGGTTTTAGTTTTGCTAGGCTTGATTAAGAGGGCGAAACTGAGGGATGTGCTATAATTTTAGGGTAACCACAATAGACCGCCTGTTGTAGTTCACAGTGGAATGATGCCCGCTCTCTCCTTCTGTCAATCTAATCTACTGTTCCCCCTAAAACCTTCAAAAACAAAAACAATCAATTTCCCCGGAAAAATGGTTCAAATAGAAGTGATAGTAGGTATTTATGTAATATAGATATTATACAAAGTTCAAAGAAAATTATTATAACCGTTTGCAACAGAATCCACGATACACTCTGGCTAGGGAGATGAGAGATAGTAAACATGGAAAAACATGAATTCTCTTATTCTTGTAGCAGTTTTTATAATCTTATTTTTTTTTTTACTTTCTCTTACTCCTAGTAAGAGGAAGTATTGTAATCGTGTCAAATTTTCGATATCGAGTTTTCCACCGGAAATATCCGTTTTGAGGTTCCCCTGAGTCCAAAAAAGTGTTTTAGCAAATGGTGTGGGTGTGTGTGTGTATGTGTGTGTGTGTATATGTATGTATGTGAACAGCATAGCTCAAAAACGAAAAACCGTAGAAAGTTGAAACTTGATATCCGTTTAGGTATCACCATGGGATCTGACACTACGTATCTGTCAAAATTCCTCAACCGGAAGTACCACTTTACTAGTTGATTTTTTACGTTTTTGCGATTTTCTCAAAAATGGCTCCGACGATTTTCTTTAAACTTTAAACATCAACCACACATACAAAGAGCTACAACTTTTATTAGAAACATTTCTCCGGGAAAATGCATTGAAGGGCACTTTTGGGGGAGGGGTGGGGTTAGGTTTCCATCTAAAGTGCTATTTCAGTTTTATTAGACAATTGTGCCATCCAAATAATGTTAATTAGAATTAAATATGTTGTTGAAATTCCGAGTTTGAAAAAAATCGGATAACCGGAAGTGCGTTTACTTTACCACTTTACTAAATGATTTATTCACTTTTTCGCAATTTTCTCAAAAATGGCTCCGACGATTTTTTTGAAACTTCGTATATAAACTAAACATGCAAAGATCTACAACTTTTATCTAAAACATTTCTCTGGGAAATTTCTTTTAAGAGCACTTTTAGGGGAGGGGTGGGGTTAGATTTTCATCAAAGTGCTATCCTAGTTCATTATACAATTCTATCATCCAAACATAATTAGTTAGAAATAAATAGATGGCTGAAATTCCGAGTTTCAAGAAATTAGTAACCGGAAGTGCGCTTTTACTGAACAGTTTTTTCAGTTTTCGACGAATTTCATTAATTTGGTACACAAACTATAAAATTGTCAATTATCATTTTGAGAACTGGAGTAAGAGAAAGTTGTGTGAGTGTTTCACACCAAATTTTTTTTTTTACTTGGATTTACTAGACAATTCGATTGTCCTTAAATTACGAGTAATTATACATAAGCGCTGGAATCATTTATTGTACTTATTGATTCTTGGGAGCATTTCCTAATTGAAGGAGTTTTCATTCGTTCTCAACTACTCCGCTCGATTTTTTTAAAAAGATTAAAAACGATATTTTGAATTGATCAAAGCTGACTGTATTAAGTTCAAGACCGACACTGAAAAAGATTAGGGAAGACGAGATAGGAGGAAACCTAACTTGGAATTCGTTGAAGCCTTTTACGAAAAAATAAATAAAAGCTGAGAAAAAAAAAAAGCCAATTAAGTTCCAATTGACAAATTTCGTAGGAATTTTGATACTTATCATTTCCTGGCGGAATTATAAAATTTGAGCTTCCTACAGTTTTTTTTTTGTTTTTACTTTTTTTAAAAATATCAGGTTTATATACACACATACACACATACACACACCACAACACATACACACACAAAGGCACACACACACACACACACACACACGCGCACCCATAATGGTACCAGGATTTGGTGGTGGGTGAAATTATGAACACACAAACTGGCACTGTATTTAAAATTTATATGAACGATAGTGTGATGTGTGTAATAGAATCCGAGCAGCAGTGAGAAACACAAAATTGACAACTGGTTACTCGCTACTTAGACCTGACTAGAGTGGGATATACAGCCGAGCTAGCCCTACAAGGGAACAGTTCTTACTACGTTTACGACCAGTTAACAACGAGTCAGCAACCTTTTACTATCTTTCTCATCACTCAGTCTATATTTCTCTCGCTACCTAACTTCTATTTTTCTTGTAAAGTCCTTGCAGTTTGTGTGTTCTTTTCATTATACAGTGTTCAGCATATTATATTCTAGTTTATTTCTCTAAAATCCATTCTCTCTAATTTCTCTCTTCTTCTTGCATACATTATATGTGGAATGTTTTTTCGAAGAGCCATATAGGTTAGTTAAAATTTTGCTTGACCTAATAGCCGATTAACTAGTGTGGCTAACTTTGTTATGATTCTGGCCTGTAAAACTGCTTTAAAAGAAAATGAATTGCTTCTTGCAAGCTGTTACAATAACTCTGAGAATTGTGTTGTAACCCACAATTAAGCTCTTGAATAGCTTGATTGGCTATTTTCTTCTTGGTAATTTTATTTAGATTCTTGAAGGCTCTTCAAGGTTGATCTTGCAACATTTTAAAGCTCTCTATATTCCCATTTCTCCTAGTTCTTGATGGGAGCTAGAGACAGCTTCTAGGAAGAAGCTTAACAGTACCAAGTTGTACCCTCCATTCGCCCATACAGTAATAGGTGTGACAGAGGAGGGGTAATGCACAGTTGAAGTCCGCTTAGAGGTACATTGCTAGTAAATTTACAACATGGAATCCAGCGCTTGTGTGGCGAATTTACACAACTGACGGCTCTTAAGTCCATCACACGGATACACTCTCTATTCGGATAGACCATAAAAATTTGTACATCAGTTGAAAACTCAATTTCTAGAAATTTTATGCCGATCGCTATTCCTTTCCTGTCCTTATAGCAGAAGCTATAAAGCCGGAAATCCCACTTCTTTACGTCACAGCTTGAGATTGTATATTGTTATTTTTGTGAAGCAGTGGGTAATTAAACTTAACCCCGCTTGTAATAAAAATGCTATATGTGGAACAAATATATAATTTATTTCATCGAGAAGGAACATTACACATTTCCTTTCTCACAATCGACTATCGACCACTTATATATCTAATGGCCATCTTCCAGACGGCTTAAACGGCATCCACTAGAATACTAGCACTTAGTCCAAAAATCCCACTTCTGACAACCATTTGTTTATATATTTGTGGAACAGTGGCAATTAATATCAGTGTCAGAAGTGGGATAACTCCATAAAACATATTTATTATTAATCAAAGAAGGGGTGGGCAAATCCTACGCTATCCAAAGCCTTACTGGGCCCATATAGCTACCCCAAAAGAATAACAATTACCGGGTCTGGTACAAATGTCCAGGCCCGGGTTTTACCCACCTAAGTCCAAACAAATCGGACCATAACCTTGAAAGAAGTTGCTTAAACTCTTCTACCGATATCCTATTCCGGCCTGAACATAATCCTAAAAACAGCCTAAAAAAATCCGTCATGAGATGTGCGGGTGTTTCCTCCTCCGTTCTCACAGACTCTACAAAAACAAGGGGTCAGGCATGAGCCTCATTGTTTAGAGATGTTTCCTTAAACCACAATGCCCGTTGAGGAAACCAACCAGATACCTGAGAGAGGTTCGTGAATGACCCAGGATCCTCTCACAGTCCCGGACCCCCAATGAGCATTTTAAACTGCCGACAACCTACTGTGAGGCCGTCCAGGACTGGAAGCATGACAGATATGTGCCAAAAGACACACCGACAGCAGGCTCGGGACCAATGAAAGGGAGAGAGGCTCCTAATTTGGCAAACCTATCCACCTCCTCATTCCCAAAAAATTCCCACATGACCTGGTACCCAGACTAGAAACACATCCTTCAGTGGAAAAAAGCTCTTCCAGTCTTTTAGAACATTCTAACACCAATCTGGAAGTGAAGACACATGAACTTAGCGCCTTCAGCGCAGCTTGGTTCTCCACAAACATAAAACAATATGTTAGAATTTTTTTTTTAAATTGTAATTAACTCAAAATTGTTGTTGATTTGTTTTGCGACGATATTTCATGGTCCAACTTCATTTCCTTCTTTCCAATGGCATTATTACTGTTTAATTTGGACAACGGTAGTCGGTCAGGATGTTTATAACTAATGGCAGATGGTACTTTTTAAACAAACTAACCAACCAAAAAAAATTAGATTTCCTTATATGAATATTTTTTAAATTAAAATTTATTATTGTATATTGTAAATGTTATGGAAGTCCCTGTGTAAGATTCCTCTTTTTCTTTACGATAAATGATCTTGAAATAAATCTGCAAAGAGATCTTATCAGCACACCTCTGATTCCCTGTTGAACTTTACCATATAGTATATAAAATACAACTTCTTTTAGCTTTTTTTTTTTTTCTTGTTTTTTGAATGATTTGTTTTTGGTATGTGTAAAAACTTATTTATTCAGTCTTTGGTGTCCTTGAAGTACATCTGTTCTGTACGATTATTAAATAAATAAATATGAAGGGGAAGTGAGGCGTATAGTTTTTAATTAGAATATGTTTAGGAAAATCTTTTATTAATTGTAGTAAATTTCCATTCTATAAAAATTCATATTTATATTTTTGTACTGTAAATGGAACTATTTCTTTCGAACATTTTTTTTTTGTTTAACCATTATTGTTAGAATTCTTTTGTTTTAACGAAGAAAACCTCCCGGTACTTATTTATGTTAACGGTCCATCAAGGTTAACAACACTAGTTTTGTTTATGTTATTTGGGAAGTTCAAAATAGATGTATATATGTATATTTTTTATATATTTATTTGACATAATAATTTATTAATTAGAATATTACAAACTAATTTCCTAATTCATTAACTTTGTTCAACTTTTGTATTAGTTTTTTTTTTGCAAAGAATTACCCCTATGAATATCTTCCGTTAACTTGGCCGCCCCTCTTTAAATAATAATATACCTCAGTTAGCAATATATATATATATATAATTTAAGGCGCGTCAATATCTATGGTCATTGGCGCCCGGACATTCTCAATGCACTGCCGGCCTCCACGACAGTGCCCTCTCGTTACAGACAACACTGTGCATCAACGGACAATTAGCTGTAGAGGCTCCTAGGAAGAAAAAAATCTAAGGGCAGCACAGCTGGATTCAAACCCGGGTCTTCCGCGTGGGAGTCCAGTACGCTAACCACTTCCCTGCGAGCTATTCCCTTACCTGGACTTTACTAATGAGATCGCTTTTAATGAGGTCCGTCAATAAAATACCTTCTAGTTACCCAGGATATATGGAAAATTACATATGATGCTGTGTTAATTACTAAACGCTTACAGGCACGGCGTTAGTTTTCAAAAGATCATTTTGTAGCATGTTTGGTCCTTTTTTTTTTTCATAAATGATAAAACATTGTTTAAATTTTTTGAAAATACCACGATCATGTTTCATAAATCAAAAGAAGAAACCTAATCATAGATATTAATATCGTTTAATCTTAATTAGTATGGATTTCAAAAGTGCCCATATTCTGTGATAATTAGATTACATTGCTGCTATCAAATCCGTCCGACATACCATCTTTCATTAAATCCCTTTGTGGAAGATACAATTTTATCTTTAAGATACCCAAAAGGAAAAACCAAATCTGGTGTGAAACACTTGAAACAACTATATCTTAGTGGTTGTGGTTGGTTCCGCAGAGCTGGAAAGCATCAGAGATATTTTCCGTGATAGCCTGCTTCTTTTTTTTGTGGTCATCGACCGGTTTCGGGCGTTCGCCTATCATCAGGATGGTTTTGTCAAACAGTGTAATAACATAGATTTGCACAGAGCAAATTATTTAGTGAATAGAGTGTCTAAACTAAATTTGCAGGTCGATGGCCACAAAAAGAAGCAGGCTATCACAGAAAATATCTTAGTTCAATTTTTGTTTTTAATTTTAAGGTTCGTCAATAACATGTATGGTCATTAGTTGTACGGAGCTTTCTCAGTGCACTGCCGGCTTCTAGGAAGAAAAAAATCTAAGGGTAGCTGGACACGAACCCGTGACCTTTCTCGTGGGAGTCCAGTACGCTAACCACTTAGCTATTCCTTTCCCTTCAAAATATTATTAAAAATGCATATATTTTAGTAAAATAATAAAATATAATTTTTCAAATATTAAAAGCAAATAATATTATCTTACAACACAAAAATATCTATAATAGTAATATCTGTTTCTATTTTAATAAAATTATTATGTATCTATTTCTGGTTATTTATAGATATATTTTGATAAATAAAATACCCTCAAGTGAAAGATAATTTTATATTTACTTTATTTTTGTGAATATTAAATTTATTTTTTTTCCAAATCTTTATAAAATTATTTATATACATTATTAAATTTATTATTTATCAAATATTATTGAAAATAATAATAAAAAAAATTATTTCTGTTTGAATGTTGAATCGAATTTTTTTTACATTCTCTTAACTGCTAAATTTTAAGAATATCGTGAAAAAACTGAAAAATCCATTTAACCATTTTTTTTTTTTTTAGCTATTTTTATATTTTATATAATGATATTTAATTGTCCTCCATATTATATATATGTAGTTAGCAGAAGCGTTACGATATTTCGAAATACCACTTTTAATGGAAGGAAGCTTTTCTGAGCCTTATCGGTTTCTAGTGATCTCAAAAAAAAACATAAAAAAAAAAAAAAAAAAATTTTTTTAAATAAAACTGTGAAGATTAAATTTGAATAATGTAGAAATTTGAAGAAAATAGTCGAATTGATTCTTCGAGAAAAAAAAAAAGGATAGAAAAATGAATTCAGTAAAAAAACGCACATCCGGTTGAGAAATATGTATCCATATCGTGTCTGATTCACACGATGTTTATTATACCTAAACGGAATATTAAGTTGTATCTTCCTACAACGAATTTTCCTTTAGAGATACATATTTTATTTTTGACACGAAAACATAAAAATTTTAATAAATAAAATAAAATTGAATTGAAATAATTTATTTTTAACAGTAATTAACCTTAGAACTTTTTTTTCTTCCCCCCGAGGTCATTCTTTACGAAAAGGCATGAAATAGAAACAATAATTTAAATAAATGTTAAATATTGTAGATTTTATTATATTGTAAAACGGCCTCTAGACGGTCAATAATATTGACAATACTTTAGAGTATTGACAATAATATTGACCATGTAAGGTGAAAAAATTGTATTGACGGTGTCGGTATTGACCAAGAGTATTGATGAAATCCGGATTTTCTGATTTTCGTGTATCTATACTGAGAATTGGAGAAGATATTGACAATAATATTGACCGTGTAGGGGTGGCGCCAATATTTCCATCAATATTTAGTTCAATAGTTTTATACGACGTTGAAACTAATCTCAACAACAGTGATACAATACCTTACAAAGGTACTTTGGAAAGATTTGTGTATTAAAATAAAACTTCAATCATATATTTTTTTTAAAGATGATTGTAATTTTTTTATCTTATTTTTCTGATTAACTTACATTTCATATAGTCAATTATAATAGTCCCTTCATTACAGTTCAGTTCAAAACCACGATCCAGTGGAGGTTCTTGGGAATGATTTTTGTATTATAATAAAACTTCAATCATACATTTTTTTAAAGGTGATTGTAATATTTTTCAAAGTCTTGTAGGACATATATAAAGGTTCACAGGTTTGTGTTGCAACTTTGCTGATAGTTGCTGGGGACATTATGACTGAAAACTTCAAGTCTTCAAAATTTCTTCCTGTGGCCAAGTACCTCAGGGTTAAGGCTAATCTTTCCTTAACACTTATACTTTCTCTCATATTTCTGGTCCTGTCTTTTCAAAAATTGATCAACCATCTATAACAGTTTGTTGTAGCTAGGTTCATCCATTCGAAAGTAGTTCTTGAAATCTTCAACATCGCAGAGGCTGATTTCCTTCAAAAGTATTAAATGAGTACTATTTTCTTTAACCACTCTGTTTGCGTTTCACTTTATGAGTAGTGCCAAACGCCAAAATAATGGCTACGCAAGCTTTTGTGCGATTATTCATTTTTTTAAAGGAAAAAAAGCCAACAAAATAACGAGTACAAACACGTAAATTCGCTCTCTTAGTGGCAGAATTAGTAAGTAATGACAATAATATTGATCGTGTAAGGTAATGAAGTATTGAGACTGGTTAGCACGAATATTGATGGTTATATTGTCAATACTGATATTGACAATTTTATTGACCGTGTAGAGGCTGCTTAAGATTTTTTTTTATTTTTTTTTTATTAGGAAAATATAAATTTTAATATTCTTAAATTGAATTTTTGTAATTGTTTTTTTTTTTAAAGTTTAATGGCAAGGTATTGTTTATCCTATGAACAATTTATATCATTTCTAAATGGAAAAGATTGGGAAAATTTATCAAATTTTATTAAAGTTGCCAAAATATGCCAAAAGGAATACAAAAAAATATTGGAAAATAACCGACTCTTAATTTCCGACCAAATATCTCTAACCTCAAATTTAATGGCAATGGGTTA
Organism: Triatoma infestans; assembly: GCA_011037195.1. Taxonomy (NCBI): domain Eukaryota; kingdom Metazoa; phylum Arthropoda; class Insecta; order Hemiptera; family Reduviidae; genus Triatoma; species Triatoma infestans. The sequence goes on along the minus strand of JAAEAF010007509.1, from coordinate 13,014 downwards.
ATTGTTAATAGTTAATAATGGGGAGGGTGTTGGTGTAGTGGTTATTAGCAAGGACTTGTAAGTGGGAGGACCCCAGTTCGAGTCCAGCGTATAACTGCTAAATTTTATATTTGTTTAAAAAATTTTAATAGTAAAGTAGTAGGTGCTTCCGCCCCCGTCCACGACACCTAATTTGGTAGTTGGACGTTTAGCCCGCCTGAAAAAATAGGCATTACTTTACTTTTTATTAGTTAATAATAGGGTAATAGTTTATTATTAAATAAATTATTACTAATTTATAGATTGTATATTATTTTATTTATTTATTTTATTAATTATATCCCACTTCATTTAGAGAATCTCTTATTATTTACTTCTTTTTTTTACATTTAATTATTTATTCCTATTTATTTGAAACTACATTTTTCTTTTAATTGTTACTTTCTTTTACTCCTAGTAAGAGGAAGTATTGTAATCGTGTCAAATTTTCGATATCGAGTTTTCACCGGAAATATCCGTTCTGAGGTCCCCTGAGTACAAAAAAGTGGTTTTTAGCAAATGGTCTGTGCGTGTGTGTGTGTGTGTGTGTGGATGTGAATAGCATAGCTCAAAAACGAAAAACCGTAGAAAGTTGAAACTTGATATTCCGTTTAGGTATCATCATGGCATCTGACAGTGGGTTATCTGTCAAAATTCCTCAACCGAAAGTACCACTTTACTTGTTGTTTTTTTTTTTTTTTTTTACTTTTTTGCAATTTTCTCAAAAATGGCTCCAACGATTTTCTTTAAACTTGGTTTATCAACTACACATACAAAGAGGTACAACTTTTATTTAAAACATTTTTCTATTCATTTAAGGGTACTTTTAGGGGAGGGGTGGTGGGGTTATGTTTTTCTCTAAAGTGCTATCATAGTTGATTATACAGTTCTATCATCCAAAAAAAAATTAATTAGAAATAAATAGATGGCCAAAATTCAGATTTTCAAGGAAATTAGTTAACCGGAAGTGCGCTTTTACTGAACGGTTTTTTTCAGTTTTTGTTGTATTTGAATTAATTTGGTACACAAACTATAAAATTTGTCAATTATAATTTTGAGAACTGGAGTAAGAGAAAGTTGTGTGAGTGTTTCACACCAGATTTTTTACTTTTATTCTTAAAAAAAAAAAGAAAAAAAAAAAGAATTTAAAAGAGTCTATTATTAATTTCTTAAATTAATTTTCTTATGTTTATTATATGAAATGTCTGGGCATGAACAGATTTCTGTCAGACAGTCAGAGTATTGTCTTTATTAGGGAATTTTAGTAGTTTTATATTCTATTATATATGTAGTTTTAAATAAATAAAGCCTTCTTCTTCTATAATAGTTCTTGAGGAGCGGAAAGATCGGGGGATTTCTTTTCATCCATGGATATCCACTTTCTGTCTTCTTGTTTTTCAAATCTCAATCTGATCACTTATCACTTAGAAACATTTTTCTGGAAAAAAATTGACTTTAGGGATTAAATTTGCCTGAGCATTAGGCTTAATTTAAAATTTTACTAAGATTTGTGATAGAAAGCGCTGCCATATAAGTTGTCTTCAGTAACAAGCACTATCTCCACATCTTTTATTTATTTGTAATCCAAGCTCAATAAATGTTATAGTAAACATTGAAAGTTTTAAGAAAACTTTATTAATTGGAATTGTAATATTTGTAGTAACAGAGTGAAAGGATTAGCTCAGTGGTAGCGCGCTGGACTAGCAACGCGGAGGTCCTGGGTTCCAGTCCAGCTATTGCCCTTAGATTTTTTTTCTTCCTAAGAACCTCTTAGAGCTCACTGTCCGGTGGTAGACAGTGTTGTCTGTAACGAATGAACACTGCTCGGAAGCCGGCAGTGCACTTAGAAGGCTCCAGGCACCATGTAGATGTTAATGAGCCTTAAAATTAAAAAGAAAATTGAACTAAGATATTCACGACAGATTTGATTTCTCCTTTTGGGTACCTCAAAGATAAAATTATATCTTCCTCACGGGATTTAAATGAAAGATGGTAGCGGACGATTTGATCGTCTTTACAACCATACTAATTAAGATTAAGCCATATTTATTAAACTCTATGATTCTCTATGAGGTTTCTTCTTCTGATTTGTGAAACATGATCGTGGCATTTTCAAATATTTCAAAATAATGTTTTATTATTTACAACAAATGAAAAAAAAAGAAACGATCAAACATGTTACAAAATGTTCTTTTGGACTTATGCCGTGCCTATAAGCGTTTAAAAGTTGGGCAAAAATATTACCTCATATTCATGGAGGCATTCTTTATAATGATAATAATGCGCAATTTACTACAAAATGGCGGGTATATGTATAAAAAAAAAAAATCCAACAAAAAGCGAACAAAAACTTAAAACTGGATGTTCCTACGATGCATTATATTTCTTTTCTACAACAGGTAGGAAAGAATTTTTACAAAATGCCAACAACACTGCCTGCCATATTAGAGAGGTCACCTTGACAGATTACTTATGCTTTTTTTCTCTTTTTATTTTTTATTATCATGGAATTGACTTATCTTCTTCTTTCTTTAAATTATAAAGAAGATATCAATATTTCATAAGTTTTATATTTTTCTAAACTATCTGACCAGTTGCCTTAATAGTACTATTAACTAGTAATGCCATCCTGTTCGATTTACCTGATAAATTTACTGCCCATACTAGTTTCATAAAACCAAACTCATTTCATCTTAGATTGTATAGATGCGTTAAGATTTAGAAAGTTTTAAACAATTCAAAGATATAGCCGCAAACTGGCAATTATCTCTGACTACTTCAATATAGCACATTATAAGAAAGCGAAGTATTAAAATCTGAATTAAAATTCATTCTTTTAAAGAATTGAAATTTTTTTTTTTTTAATTTTTGTAATTTTATTTAAAAATCTACAATCTATGTAGTAACGTACTAAGTAAAAAGAATGAGATGAGATGATATCTTGATGTGAAGAGCAGGGAGAAGAGAAACTACCCAATAGTAGCACTGTCTACGCCTGATCAATTCCAAAGGAAATCTCGGGGCCATTGGCGATTCAAACGGCGAGGAGAATCGTCAAGCATCGTAGTAGAGGCTCGAGACAATACAAATAGATTAGAGCGATAAGAAAGAGAGCGGTGAATTGTTGTACGTAAAGCATGTTGTGGTTGTAACGTTTTTCCCTCTGAAGTAGCTACTGCAAGTAGTTTATAAGTGGGTTTGTTTAGATAAAACACTCTAAACTTCAAAAAAAACTATTTATTGTTTAACACAATAAATTACAAATAAAGCACTTAAATAGTAATTAATACACAGTTTAAACCAACAAAAGTTCACTTAGTTCACTTTTTATTTACTATTCACAAACGCGCACTCCGTTTGTAACAACAGACTCTCTAGACTCACTTCACTCGAGCTATTGTTCTCTTTTTATAGCAGTGGAGAAGAGTCTGGAAAGTTCTAGAACATTCTGAAAAGAGCTAGAGCGCGCCGCCAGCGCTTCCTAGCGGCCACTAGGAGAACTTTAGGTACCTGCTTTCTCTCCTAGATGGCACCAGTGGCTGCGTTACAAGGTCTTTGTGGAGAGTGAAATTATGTGACATAGAAGTCAATGAACATAATTCCTGTTGGAACTTGCAATCATATTTTGGTCAGCCTAATGAATAAGCTATTGAAAACTCATCCACAAGAATTAATGCTGTAAAGCTATATAAACTCGAAAGCCGGTCAAAACATGTGTCTAGTGTTTTCTGAGGAACAGCAGTTTTTTGGAATAATTAACTGTGACTCTACCTTCATGTTTATTCATATCTTTCACACTTCTTCAAGAGGAATTTTGAATTTGTGTTACACTTCATCTCCTACACTTGATTACTATGAAACAATGCAATTACAATGCTGATAGAAGACTCAAAGGGTCTTTGAGTCTTCTATCAGCATTGAATGAATATTATTTGCTCTCTCCTACTATTCAATTCTCAAAAAGTTCAGAACCCTAAAGTTATTTTACATAATTGTTCTTTTAAAAAACAAAAGAATATATTCGAAGTTTTGCACACATTGTTGTCTCCTAACTACTTATTATACTAATGAATGATAAATAAGTAATTAGTGTACATATCACGTGACTAGCCGGAAGTGCCTTTGGAAATATGAATACATTTCTAGACGTAATACTCTGTGGGAGGTTATTTATTTATTTTTTTAATATAATAGTGCATTAGTTGTTACATGGTCTTTTTTCAAGTTACCAGAGCTGATTTTTATATTATTATTTTGAATTTTTTTATTTTATTTTAGGACGCCATTAAAAATTCCGATGCAAAAAAAAAAGATTCAAAAAGCAAAGCAAAATCTGCATTTTTCGACAGTTTTTTAATTATTATTTTACGATAACATTATTACACTAAAATTATAACAATAGGGGAAAAAAATACATTTCAGTAAAAACGCACTTCCGGTTATCCGATTTTTTTCAAATTCGAAATTTCACCAACATATTTAATTCTAATTAATATTATTTAGATGACTGAATTGTGTAGTAAATTGAAATAACACTTTAGAGGAAAACCTAACGCTACCCCTACCCCAAAACTGCCCTTAAATGAATTTTCCCTGAGAAATGTTTCATATAGAATTTGTAGCTCTTTGTAGTTATGTGTACTTGATATATCAAGTTTGAAGAAAATCGCAAAAAAGTAAAAAAAAAAAAAAAACTAGTAAAGTGGTACTTCCGGTTGAGAAATTTTGATAGATGACCCACTGTCGGATCCCCTGGTAATACTTAAACGGAATATCAAGTTTGTACTTTCTATGATTCTTTATTTTTGAGCTATGCTGTTCAAATACATACAGACACAGACACACAATATTTGCTAAAAACCACTTTTTTGGACTCAGCGGACCTCAAAACGTATATTTCCAGTGAAAACTCGATATCGAAAATTTGACACGGTTACAATACTTCCTCTTACTAAGAGTAAGAGAAAGTAATAAAAAGATTGTTGCCAAATGAGAAAGATTGCAGTGTAAACAAAAAAATATATGTTTTCAATAATTTGCTGCATAAATTATCACAATGAGATATAAGTTTGTTGTGTCTATTGCGCATGTTCATAGCTGCCTTTACCAAGATATGATTTGAAAGTTTCGGTCAGAATCCATTAAACGGAATACAACTTTATTTATTTATTTTTTTTAATTTTTTCGATTTAACAATTTTTTTTTAAACCTCGTATACGAAGTACGTACATTTTTATAGGTTTATCATTTTGATTTGTAACATTTTTTTTTTTTTTAAATCTTGAGATAAGGAGATTCTGGGGAATGGATGACTTTTTTTTTATAAGCCGCGTGAACATCTAAGGCTATATAGATGCCCGAATCCTTCTCAGTGTACCGCCGGTCTTCGCCCAGTTTTCTTTCGTTACAGACAACACTGCCCACCACCGGACAGTGAGCTGTTGTAGAGGCTTCTAGGAAGAGAAAATCTAAACGCAGCAAGGCTGGATTCGAGTCCAGCGCGCTATCACTGAGATAATCCTTTCCTTATATGATGATTTATTTTAAGACTTGTATAAAATTTATTCGAGGTGTTATCTTCTGTACTACAGTATAATTACATTCACTTGCTGTGTGCTAATACCAACGTATAATCTCATTATGTTAAGGGCAACTATACGTTAAGTGAACTTTCCAAATTTTTTCTAAAAAACGTCGATTGTACTATATTTTTTTTTTTTCTTATGGAGGGGGAAATCCCTTCTCCTCCCAGGCATCCCCCTCCAACCTCCGGAACTTCTATGGTACTACATTGGACCATATTAACTGAATAAGAGGCAGTCATTTAGTTTCCATAGTGGAATTTTTTTTAAAATGGAATAATGTAAAAACTCAGATTGATTTAATCTATTCTCTGATCTGGAATTGCAATATTTTCTCTAAATCAGGGATGTCAAAAATAAATGGGCACGCATGCTAAAATATTCAAAATGTGGTATTATTGTAAATAGTTGTAAGAAGATAGAAGAATGAACTCATGTAATTAAATTAGTATATTTAATATCTACAATCTGACAAATTTTAATTTTCCCCCCTTAACTGTAAAAATTTGGTGAAATGTAACATCATCGATTGCTTCAGAATGTAATATTTATTCTTGTAAAAAAAATTAGCTATCTCCGTTTTAACGCAGAGTTTCTCCTCCACTTATTGTTGTTGTGAAGGCCTTTTTCTTTATCATTATATATATGTATATTGGAAGACCTTGAACGAGGTTAATAGAGGAAGTTTCGACCATAGTCATATATTTCACCCTACAATCAACAAATACCATACTGACATTAAAAATTTTAAAAGTTATATCAGGCAAAAAGTTACTTATTACAATATAAAATTATTACAATAATTGCTATGATATATTTTTTCAATCTATATAAATATTAATTTTTTAATTTTTATTTTATACAATTTCTTGAATTAATATTTTTTTTTTTTTGCTCATCGACAGCTAAGGTCATTAGCGTCTTTCGATTTTTTTGTTTTTCCTTCTCGATCCGTTTACTGCTCGCTCAGTCATGATGGCACATGTTCCACTGGTTTACTCTATGGCATCCAACACAATACTTTGACTAGCAAGGTATGGTGGAGCCTAAGGATATCGAATATGGTTTCGTATATCTCCTCTTACACCAACAAATCAGTTGACGAGGGGGAGTGTGGATATCTAAACAGTGCCATCTGTTGTAAAAACAATACACAGCGGGGCAAGTGCTCTTCTGAGGACTGCCCCTCCAAATAATCTTATGTAATAATTATTTACATATTGTTTATATATTTTCATTGATTATATATGGCTAAGGAAATTAAAATCACTATCTACTGGACTCAACATCTACTTCCTTGTTTGGTGGCTATATGAATCGAGGAGAAGTATTTTTATAAATATCCCTTCCCCTGGGATTTTTCCTAGATCTAATCAGGGTGTAGTACTTTTATAAATATTCCTACAGCCCTTAAAAAAATAACTAGAAATCTAAAACATATATACACTATTTACACTTACTCATACCAATCATTTGTTCCAATAAAACGTACAAACTAATAAATACATTCATACTAATAAATACATTCAAATCTCACAATCAAACGGAGGGGAGAGTATGCGATATTCCTCTCCCCTTTTACTAGAACTAATCTAAACTTAATCCTAAATTTTATAATAAAAATTCGTTCTCTTTAAGAAAGCAAATAGCTTTCTTTATGGGAAGACCCTTCATCTAAATCATGCACGCAATTCATGTGGTAGGCCTGCTTGTTCTCTATATTGTCGCAGTGCCTGGCACACTTCTAATATATGTGCTATCGTTAATCTTTCTCTACAACATGAACACCTTAGCTTTCTGACTCCTATAAGGAGGTGACCTTGAGTCAAGCGTGTATGCCCAATGCTTAGCCTCGTGATTATTACCGCTTCATGCCGCGGGAAACTCTCAGCTGTCGTTTTTCGCTCACATGGTTTAATGCCCTTCAGTTTTTCATTTAGGGCGTCCCACTGTTGCTGCCATTTTTCAGTTAATTTTTCTTTTATGAGGATTTGTATATCCATGAGGCGTACAGAAAAGACGTTATTTACTTGCTTAGAAGCTGCAGTCTTTACCGCCTGATCTGCTTTTTGGTTGCCGGACACGCCAAGTGGCCCGGCACCCACACAAATATCATTTCCTGTCCACATGTGCTTAGTTGGTGCAAAATTTCATTAATATTAACTGTCATTATCAGGATCAGCCGAGTATTTATCCTGGAGAGCCATCAATGTACTCAGAAAGTCAGATAGCACAAGTACTTTATTGTAGCTATTGGCTAGGCTAGATTAGATTAGATTAGATTCTAACGGGGGAATTGGCTCTTCAGCCGGCGCCACCGCGACATCCCATGGATCTATTGTGGCACCCCCCTAGTTGGAGGCTCTTCTCCGATCCTGTCCTTGACCGGACTGTGGAATTGGGGGGGGGGCTCCCAGGTGGCCAATTAGAGCACCTGCCATCAGAGCCCCCTCTCGAGTCCTGCTTGCCTTAAAAGACTTAATAGGTCCGAGAGCGGGCCCCGGCTGAGGCTTGTTGGCACCAGCTTCTCTTTACCAAAGAGGCGGTACCTTAGCCAGGATTGGCTAGGCTAAGTTTCAGGGCTTGACATATTGCGTACATTTCTGCCATATAAACAGTAGCGAAGGGGGAAGTGTCCATGTAAGGGTAACTTCACCTGAATACACAGCGCATCCTACGCCGTTATCTATCTTTGACCAGTCTGTAAAGACAGGCCGGTAATCGTGATAGAAATTTAAAATTTAGAGTAATTTTTGACGATAGAACACGGGAGGTGTCTCATGTTTTTTATATAATGAAAGATCCATGCGAACGCAAGCGGAAGGTAATAGCCATGGAGGAGAGGTATTAAACCTCCACCTCTCTACTAGAAAAAATTCCAGTCCCTCCGCTTCCATAAGGCATTTGGCTTTTAATTCAAGGGGTATAATCAAAAGCACGTCTGCGTGCTTTGCTGTGGAGATTCCTCAATGGAATGGCTCTAATAAATATTATTACAAAAAACTTATCTTAGATATTACATAATATTGTACTTATATTCAGCTAATTTAATATATTGCGTTAAATTTTATCTTTTTTTTTCCAATCCTATTCGCCGCCCCCCCTGCTCTAAAACATCTAACACCAAATTGTTTGAAATTCCGAATTTAAATCATACGTAACAATTGGAGAAAGTCCAGTCTACCTTGTTTATTTTAAAATAGAATTTGTTTCTTTTGCCGTCTTTAATCCCCTACTACTTTCAGTTTTACATTTTCTTTCTTTTACAAACATTATTATCCTTTATTCTATTTCTTCCAAAAATTATTGTAATTTTTATTTAAAAAAACAAAAAAAACCTTGTCTATAAATATATATATGAAGTTTTCATACTTATGTAAAAATGTCGAGGTTAATATAATTAAGAAATATAATTAGTTTAAAGGAAGTAATTGCTAATCTCATGAGTTTTCTACCACAATATTGTTTTTTTTTTTAAATCAGTAAAAGTTGAATTATTTTTAGTAAAAAACGGATGTAAATTTTTAATTGATGAATTAACCTTAATAATTATTATAAAACATGTTTTATCTGGGAATAATTATTTTCCTAAATTTGGGTCATATTCCCCTGAGTGTGGTGTAACCATATTCAACATGAAAATCATCTTAGTTCATCTTTATATAATATAGTCTAAATTAATTAGGTGAAAATTACATTTTAATTTTTTTTTTTTTTTTTAAATTGTGTATTTGTGTTTTATATCGGCCGTAGTAGTAATATGTTTACATCACAATACTTGGTCACCTTTCCAACTTTAATCCATTTTCACCAAGTTAATTAGTATCTGTTTATTATTTGACAGAGAATATTTTGTTATAGTTTTATATTACTATACAAATATTTTTATAACAATTAATCAACCTGATGTATAAAAAAAATTCACGGCGCTTATCTTGATGTGTTTGAGATTCCTTTATAAAGCCGACCTATTTCTATTCCTTCTTCAGTTGTCATTAATTATTATAATGAGAGATATAAAGAGTAATTTATGTTGGGTGTAAAATAAAAATATATTACACCTAATTGGACATATATTATTAATTATGGACGAGAAAAATATTATTTTTTTTTTTTATAGGTTTAGTGTGGAAATTGTTAATCATATAACTAGAAATGAATTACGTACTTAAAACAACTACTTTTTGATCTTATGCATCAGAGATATTTTCCGTGATAGCGTGCTGCTTCTTTTTTGTGGTCATCGACCGGTTTCAGGGGTTCGCCTATCATCAGGATGTTTTTTGTCAAAACACAGTGATTATATAGACTTGCACAGAACAAATTTAGTTGATACACTGGTTTTAAAAAGTGTTTTTTTTGTTAGGTGGGAAAATACATGTTGTTTTTCACTTTTTAAAAGGCACATTGTTCCTTTTTAAAAATGGAAACATCCAACAAGTGGAGACAAGGTGTTTTCCCATCCAGATATTAACGAACTCCCTCTTAACCTAGTTAGATCCTAACAGCAACACTTTTGAAAACCAGTAAAAACAACTAAATTCGCTCTGTGCAAGTCTATGGTTATCACACTGTTTTTGACAAAAACATCCATCCTGATGATGGGCGAACGCCCCCGAAACCGATCGATGACCACAAAAAGAGACAAGCTATCATGGTGAAATGAAAAATATCTCTCTGCTGCTTTTCAGCTCTGCGAAACCAACGACAATGACTTCAATCTTATGATTGATTGATTTAGCAATCAGTCAACACTATCCTGAAGAAGTCTATTGCAATATTAGCGAAACGTTTATTCTGAACTTTATACTGACGAACTAAATAAAGTTATGAAATCTTAAAAGTAAGATATTTCTTAATTTCATTTGAAAACCAAAGGACTACATCATATTCTCTGTACCATATTTAAATAAATAAAAAAATTTATCTTTGGATATAATCTATTATTTAAGTGAAAATTACATTTCCAATTTATTAAATTGTGTATCTGTATTTATTGTAAGCTCAAAAATGCAAATTACCTTTAAATTTCCACCAAACACAAAGCATGACATCTTTCTCGAACCGATCTTAAGTAACCTCTCATTTTTCCTACATAGCCCCCCAAACACTTGCTTGGATTGTTCAAATTACGTATATCCAATTATCATCTCCATCACTTTGTAATTATTTTTTCAAAATTTTGAATGAAAATGAGTGATCTTATGAAATTTTGGAGCAAATTTTTTTTCACATAGTGCCACGCTGTATAGACTTCGCGGAGGATCTGATCTTAGTCTTAAAACGAACATCCAGCTTTCTGAAATGGCGGCTATTCATGACATTTGGAAGCTTCTGCTAAGGGTTAATCTTAGTGTTTGCAAAGATGTGTTTTGTTTGACATATTCGAACAATATCTCAACAAACGACCAACTGATTTTGGCTCTCATCTTAAAAAGGATAAAGTCCCCTTTTTGAAAAGTATAAACCAAAACTTTGCCGTATTTTTAAATTTCTTTTGTTGCCGCTTTTGCGTTTAGTTCTTTTTTTTCCGAATACTGCCTCAAAAGACCGCAAATCACCAAATTTTTTCTGCGGAAATTTAGGAAATTATAATAGCAAATAAGAGATAAAGACGTTTTTGACATAACTGAATAAAGGATCAGTCAAAGTAAACATTATTGTAATTATAATAAACAAAATCAACAAATAGGATTTATTATCTGACTTCAATGGTCACCCTTGTTTTCATGCACCCTTGATAATATCAGAGATATTTTCAAACATTTTAAAAACCATTGTATCAACTAAATTTGCTCTGTGCACTGTTTGACAAAAAGCATCCTGTTGATGGGCGAACGCCCGAAACCGGTCGATGACCATAAAAAAAATAAGCAGACTATCATGTAAAACATCTCTGATGCTTTCCAGCTCTGCGGAACCCAACCACAACATCACAAAATCTTTTATAATAACCTGTTATATTAAAATAATTTAAAGACCGTTTCGTACAAACAATCGGGTTTTACATTTTTTTTTTTTTTAGATATCAGTCACAGTTGACATGAAATAAATGAAACTATTGGGCGGAAGATGACCTCTTTGGAACATTGTGTTTAGGGAATGAATAAAAATAAAAATTTATAAATAAAAAGGAATTGTTGCCATTAATCCATTCTTAGTTTATATCAAACTGTATTTTTTCAATAAATATATGTAAATGATATAATCTTGGTGCAGATTTATATCGTATCTCATAAATTTGTTCCATGACTTAAACTTTTTATAAAGTAACAAATATTTGTGTGAACTCCATATTTTTCTTAATGGAATTAAACACAAATGCAGATGGATTATGGTGAAAATAATTAGTTTAGAGTGTAAAATCCAAGAACCGGGTTTGGAAATAACTAGAAATAACTCTCCCTCCCCCCTCACTTTCACTTTCATTGTTATTGTCTGAATCGCTTAATTTTTATATCACATCATTTTATCGCATTTTTCTTTTATCTTTTTTTTATTCGCATCTAGGTTAAAACATGGCACTAAAAAAAAAAACTATCCAGTAAACGTTTCCCAGATATTAAAACATTTTTGAAACTAATACAATTTATAACCTGAATAGGCGAGGCGATAGGTTTGTGATTATTTCTTGTATTTATTTTCATGTGAACATAGAAATAAAAGTGGGAGAATTTTTTTAGCAGTTCTTGGGGGAGCAGTGTTGTCGTTAAGCTTTTTTTAAAACTCTAAAGTAAAAGCTACAGTAAAAATATTTATGATTCTATTACTTGTATAATATTTAAGTTACATGTTTCTCTATATTTGAAGCATTGCCAGAATTAAAAAAAATCTGGTGTGAAACACTCACACAACTTTCTCTTACTCCAGTTCTCAAAATGATAATTGACAAATTTTATAGTTTGTGTACCAAATTTAATGAAATTCGTCGAAAACTGAAAAAAACTGTTCAGTAAAAGCGCACTTCCGGTTTACTAATTTTCTTGAAACTCGGAATTTCAGCCATCTATTTATTTCTAACTAATTATGTTTGGATGATAGAATTGTATAATGAACTAGGACAGCACTTTGATGAAAATCTAACCCCACTCCTCCCCTAAAAGTGCTCTTAAAAGAAATTTCCCAGAGAAATGTTTTAAATAAAAGTTGTAGATCTTTGTATGTTTAGTTTATGTACGAAGTTTCAAAAAAAATCGTCGGAGTTATTTTTTAGAAAATTACAAAAAAGTAAAAAATCCTAGTAGTAAAGCGGTACTTCCGGTCAAGAAATTTTTACAGATAACGTAGTGTCAGATCCCACGGTGATAATTAAACGGAATATCAAATTTCAACTTTCTACGGTTTTTCGTTTTTGAGCTATGCTGTTCACATACATACATACATACAGACACACACAGACCATTTGCTAAAAACC
>JAAEAF010007508.1:0-15489 GCA_011037195.1 Triatoma infestans | reverse complement strand
TTAGAGAGTGGCTAATAAGTGTTACAACAGATAAGTCGAGGACCTATGAAAGCACTGGAGTTGGTATATGTGGTTTAAGGAGACATTTCTACATAATGGGGCTCATGCCGGATCCATTTTATAAAGTCTGGAGACAGAGGAGCATCCATCCTATGACTGATTGCCTGGGTTGTGAGGAAATTAGGTTCAGGACCTTTGGTCGGAATAGGATGTTTGTGGAAAAGCTTAGGCTATTTCCGCTTAAGGTTATTGTCCGATTTATTCAGACATAATTTCCATTATTTCGTATTGTTGTCAGAGAAATTATTGAATCCTTGAACTTTTACAAATAATGTTCTGAGCACAAAAAAAAAATGAGATTTTTTTTAAGGAATTAAATGTTTATATATATATATATACCTGGGTCTGTATTTTTGTTCTAGACCGGTTTGTTGTTGTTTTTCTTGGGGTAGCTATATGGGCCCAGTGAGGTTTGGATAGCGTAGGGTTTGGTCCCTCCCCATAGACAAATAATAATAATAAATGGTATAAGTATAATAGGCATCGAACCAGGCAGTCGGAATCAATGAGCAAGTTTTCCAACGTATTCTTGACGAAAGTTTATATTTGCAATTGGAAGGTGATTGTAGTTCACTTCAAGAGAAATTAAGTATAAGGAGATTGCCCTATTTACTCGGGCATAAATATTAGTTTATTAGAGCATGAATTTATTTGTTATCAATTCGAGAAAGGTCTGAAAATGCCATGGCAAACTTAATAACCTGAGTAGAAATAATAGCATTACCCATATGTGGTGCCCAGACCATATTGAGGGAGAAGGTTCTAATGAAAGAAAAGGTCTAATAAAGCCCTTCACGAGGTTGGAATATTATCTTATCTTTTGTGATATGCGACAAGTCTTTCTAAAAAGAGCTTTAAATGAGGAAGTCAAGTCAAGAGAACACTTCCAGAAATGAAATAGACTTTTCTAGACAATCACGATCGGAAAGAAAAAGTATGAAGCTACATTAGCCTAAACTCATGGAGCATTGTAGACACAGGGAAGCACCTGAAGAAGTTGTGCCTAGAACGCGATAGCGCCAGCAGATTTTGTGGAAAAATAAAGGTGATTCGAATTCACCATCCGACGCAATGCGATTCATCAATCTTCAAGAAAATGGGATAAGTTTAAATGTTTAGTTATATAATAGATGTTAGAGGAAGAGAGATTCCTCCTAGAAACTTCCTAGGATATAAATTTTTTTAGAAAAATATATATAGAAGGCCTTAGTGTTCCCACCTTTGTACCAGTAAGGGTTAAACTGATCTTTCCAACCCAAAAAAATTGCAGTCATAAATTCAATAATCTCTGCAAAACGTTAAAATAAAAATAAAAGAAATTCCCAAACTTATAGGAAGCATATATAGTTTAAATAAAATCTAATAAATAAGAATAATAAAGTAAATAAAACAAACAATCCGACGAAAGCCAGTAAACTTGAAGTTCTGGTTGATAGATTTTAATAGAAACCATTTTTTGAGATCTTTAGGGCACTTAAATAATTATATTGTGTCCACAAAAATGATAATATCTAAGAATGCTAACCCGACCGGTCTCGATTTTTTTTGTGAAGTTCCTTCTCACTTGAAGGCGGACAAAGTCTCACATGTTTTCAGACAGCTACGCATTTTATCCGCCACTTTTATGACAGGATTGCAAATTATTATATATAAGAATTTTTGAAAGTAATATTTAAGTAATTATTTTCTACCTCAATCATAAATCCATAGTTTACTGTCATCTGGGATCTTTCCTTATTCTTTACTTATGTATCATTGTTCATGTAAATGATTAGAATGATTCTGACCAAATATTCTGTAAAAGTTGTACTTCGGTTTTCAGAAATTTCAGCATTACTTTCAATCAATCTGGAGGAAAAGCTTACTTGCTGTGGCCACAAAATTTCCCAAAAAGTAAATATTCTCGGATAAAATGCCAAATACAAGTATTAGGCATATTTATATGTCTATATAGTATACAAAGTTTAAAGAAAATCGTTATAGCATTTTTTGTAAAAATCGCGAAAAACTAAATATCAATTCAGTAAAGTTGCAATACCACCAATAAATGACTTCTGATCATAACTTCAAATCTGTCAGAATTTCAAATTTTATACTTTATAATAGGGTTGATGAAGGAAAGAAATGATGTGTTGTTTAAGTGGATTAACTAAGTATGGTTAACACTGTATAATATGATAATTGACACTGACTGCCTGGACTTTACACTTGAAATGATAGAGTATGGTAGAGTGGTAAAGGATAATGACACGTAGTGATTGGCTGTATGAACTCAGTAGTATGAACTGTTCCCTGTTCTGTCTCCCATCGCTGCATTTATTTAGTTTCTCCCACTCCAGTCCGAAAGAGTGGTCCTGTCATTTTGTCTCTCTTTGGATAGTATTACATACTTAATGCGATTTTTTTTGTTTTTGTAAAAAATTTTTGTTCAAATATATTCGTACATAAGAATACCATTCGCTAAACATTTCTTTTTCGTTTTCAAGGGATCTCAAAATATGTATTTCCGGTGAAAACTAAACTGGGAAAATTTATTTCGCAATTCTTTATATCAGTAAGAGATAGTAACAAAAAAAAGAAAAAGTAGGGAATATCGATGTGACTCCCCCATAATATACTGAATTCTACGAGTGCAATTTTCATCTTTCCTTTTATACTTGTTGCTGTAGTCGATTAACTAAAATGCCTGCTATACCTCACGTTGTCCCGTTTGAACAATAAATTTGCACATCCTAAAAAGACACAGCTTCTTTGCGATCTGTGTTCCTTAATGCGTTTTCACTTTAGCTGTCACTAGGACATTTAACATTTCAACAACTTGTTCTCCGTTACCTTCCTCAGGTAATAATTGATTCCTTCTTTCTTAACCTCCCCCCTCTTAGCTATCCATTACCATTTAGAGTATAATCTCTCACCTCCACAACAAACTCATTTCCAGATAAAATACAAAAAAAAAAAAAAATATGAATGAGCCACTAAAAACCGCAAACCTGTAATCTGTCGTGTGTATATGGGATGCTCGTAATAGCCATATGTGATTTTTTTTTTTTAGTAGGGATTACGTGTTCCTTCCCCACCACCCGGCCAATTTCCTCGTCTACCTCAACATCATCTAATGAGTTTTTAACGTTCATCCTTTTATTCATTTCAATTAAATGCCTACACAACCCTTCATGTACCACTCACATGTGCCCTTGAATATTACAAACATATTTGATGCGTGGCAAGTAAGGGTGGTTACATTTTTTCTACGCATATTTATAATTCCTGCCATATTGCATGAAAGGCTTGGGGTGTAATCCCGAAGGATCATCATATTCGACTGGGATTTCATCAATATTAACCCGCAAGTGTTTAATGCATAGATTTCAACAAAATTATTAAATGTTGTTTAGTTTAATCTGGGATAAAGTTTTTTTTAATAATTTTTTTGTTTTGAATTTTAAAAAAATAATCTGTAGGGGTGTAATGTGATTGATATGGGTATTGTATGGTATGTGTGTATGTTGTAGTGTGAAACACGAGCGTTGTTGAAAGGGCTTATGAGTGTGTAAGTTTTAGAGAAGATATGTTTAAGATATAATAAAGATGTCATCACTGCTTACAATAAATAATTTGACTATATTTGAATTATTTGAATAACAATTACAAGTTAATTGTAATAATGAAATAAGCTAGATTGATTTAAAATACAAATGTTAACTTAAACATTTTTTGGCACATTGAATTTAAAATGAGAGAGTGACGTTCTGAATGCAACGAACGTTACTGGTTGTTAAAGGGTGTTTGTATCTGCTTGGATAGCCAGGCTGCGTTGAAGGCGCTTAATTCATGTGTCTTCACTTCCAGATTGGTGTTGGAATGTTCTAGAAGACTGGAAGATCTTTCTTTATTAAAGGATGTGCTTCTGATCTGGGTTCCAGGTCATATGGGAATTTTTGGGAATGAGGAGGTGGATAGGTTTGCCAAATTAGGTGCCTCTCTCCCTTTCATTGGTCCAGAGCCTGCTGTTGGTGTGTCTTCTGACACATGTTTGTCGGGCTTTCAGACGTGGATGACCTCACAGCACTCATCCTTATGGATGAGTGTAGAGAGGTTGTCGGCAGTCTAAAATGCTCATTGGGGGCCCGAACGGAGCTTTGAGTAGTGGGGTCCGATGTCTTTCACGGACCTCCCTCGGTATCTGGTTGGATTCCTCACTGGGCATTGTGGTTTAAGGAGACATCTCTATATAATGGGACTTGTGCCTGACCCCTTTTGTAGAGTTTGTGAAACTGAGGAGGAAACACCCATGCATCTGATGACGAATTGTTTGGGTTGTGAGGAGATTAGGTTTAGGAACTTCGGCCGGAATAGGATGTCGGTGGAGGATCTTAAGCTGTGTCCTTTTAAGGTTTTGGTCCGATTCGTTCGGTCTGTTGGGAAACTTAGATGGTTGAAACCTGGGCCTGGATTTGTATTCTAGTCCCAGTGGTTGTTATTCTTTAGGGGTAGCTATATGGGCCCTGGGGGGCTTTGGATAGCGTAGGGTTTTGCCCTCCCCTTTCGCGAATAATAATAATATTAATAATGTTACTGGTTGAATGCTGAAATATACTCGTGAAATAATGCTCCTCTTGGTAGTTAAAATCTACCCTTTCTAGAAGGTGGTTAAAAGACAATAGTGGTGAGTGCTTTGACTTTTCTTCTAACGGTTGTCTTGTACCTGTATTTTGACCCTTTGCCAGCCAACTTTCAATTTTCTTTTTAAAACTGATTTTATTTAAAATATAAAATATGTAACCAATTATTTCAATTTTTCCATTTGCTTTTTCCACTACATGTGGAACACTCACACGACATTCAATACAATATAATGGATTTTTTTTTGTTTTGTTCAACTGTTATGTTAACAAACGTTTAAAAGTGTCAAGTGACCATAAAAAAAAGTGGTCAAAGTTATACCTGAATGTAACTAGTATAGGAGCGCCAACTATCGAAACTGAAGCTTTCAGCGGCCGTTAAAATTTTTCCCATAAAACACCCCTAAAATCAGCTTTTCCAGAATTATGTTTTCGATAAAAGTTATAGAATTGAATCTGTACAGGGGAGCATTCCATGTTTAAAGAAAATCGTTGTCTCTGTTTTCAGGAAAATTCCAAAAAATCTATTCTACAATGCTGTACTTCCGGTTAACGGATTATCATAAAAAATTTGAATACTATCCATGCTTCTAATGTATATTAATTTGATTATTATTGTCAGGGAGTGGCTATTCTCACCTTTGGGCTCCCTTATCTGGCACCTCCCTAGAGATGGCATGTTTAAGAAATACAGCTTGAGTAACAATTTTTTTTTTTTTTGAAGCAGGCACCAAAGTGGGTGGAGCGAGGGATCCGCTGTGTTGGGCATTAAGGAACATGCCATTAAATTATGTTCAACCAGATTCTCTATCAGGAAGAACTTCCAAGGTCCTGGGCTCTGATTAATACGAGGATGTTGCATAAGGGAGGAGTGGGGGCAGATTCTTCCAACTATCGTGGAATCTCTTTTAATGAATACTCTTTCGAAATTGTTTACCTCTGTTCTGTTAAGGAGACTGGAGGGTTGGGTGGCGAGTTCGTCGTTGTTGCCGGAAGAGCAGGGTGGTTTCCGTGCGAATAGGGGATGTGCTGATAATCTGTTTGTACTTTCCTCCATTGTCTCCCTGAAACTTATGTCTGGCTCCCCTTTTTTTGCGGTGTTTGTGGATCTAAGGCGGGCCTTTGATTCGATAGATCACAATCTTCTATGGTCTAAACTTATAAAGTTGGGAGTTGGAACCAAGGTGACAAGGATTATTAAAGACTTATATGATAAGGCTAAAATGAGTGTAAACACTAGACTAGGGAATACTGCTGACATTGATGTAACTTGTGGCTTTCTGCAAGGCGAGCCTTTATCGCCTTTACTTTTTAACCTTTTTCATATCTGATATTAGTCAGTTTTTTAGATTAAAAGGTGCCTCCGGTTTGTTTTTAAATGAGAACAATCGCTTGCTATTGATGTGTTATGCAGATGACATTGTAATCTTTTCTAGCTCTGTAATTGACTTGCAGCATAATTTGGTGATTTTAGAAGAATATTGTAATGAAAATAATCTTACTATTAATGCACAAAAAACCAAAATAGTTTATTTTTCAAAGAGCACTCGGCAAAAAAAATTCCGGTCTGTCATACTTAATAAAGAAAGATTAGATATCGTGAAATCATTCACTTACCTAGGTTTACCGTTTAGTTCGACCGGAAGTTTTTATCAAGCTTGTAACCATTTTATGGCAAAAGGGAAATTGGCCACTTGTAAAGTTCGTAAGATTCTAATGAAGTCTCGAGTAACTAGTAATAAAGCCAGAAAGAAACTGCTTAATGCTTTTATTACTTCAACTTTGTTATATGCTGGACAGATTTGGGCAGTTGATTATGTTAATCAAATTGAGAAAGTACAGCTCCAATTTATAAAGCGAATTTTTAATTTAAATATGTCCACCCCTAATAGTTTTATTAGATTAGAGTTTGGACTTTACCCAGTGAAAGTTGCTGTTTTTAAATTAATGTTAAATTTTTTATTACAAATTCTGAAAATGCCTTCAGGAAGACTGCTCAGGAGACTGTTTTGAAATTCTTTACAAGTAACATTTACATGGTGCTATTTGTAAGTATAACTGGATATCTAAATTGAACAGCTTCCTAACACCTATAGGTTCGGCAGAAATTTTACGATCCTTGGACCAACGGGTCATTAAACGAGAGCTCAAGAATCTAATATTAAGATTTAAAACTATGTGTATAATTGAAGATATCCACTATGTTGTAGATACTTGCAGATTTAATGCACAGTACAGAAATTTAAGCGCCTTAGGCCTAACAGAGAATTATTTAGATTGGAATTGTTCAATTAATTTATTAAGGATTATACTTCAGCTAAGACTAGCAAACCTTAAAATTGCAACTCTGTACTGTAATGGCATTAAATATGTTTTTGACAGTCATAGTATCTGCAGTCTGTGCCATGATTTGGCCCCCGATTCTTTAATCCATTTTCTATTTGACTGCCCCGTTTACCAAGCTTTACGTACATATTACTTAGCAAAGTATATTGATTCCTTGTCACCTTCCCAACATAAGTACCAGACCTTGTTATCAATTGTGTCTAAATTACAAATTTATGATGTTTATAACTATGTTTCTGAGGCTTTAAAAATTAAAAGTTATTTGATAAACGAATGATGTGATTCGGGTTATTCTTTTTTGTTTATGTACCGGTCTGGTTATTTTTGTTTTTTCTTCCTTAGTTTTCATCATCTCAATTATGTACTTTTTTTTTTGTCTTTTCTGTTATTATTTGTACTTTAATTCATGGAATGTGTACTTTAAGTTCTTTTTTCATTTGTAGCAACTCCGGGCTAAAGGTGTGCACCTATAAGCTTGTTAATAAATAAATAATGCCATTAAATGGTATACGGATGGGTCTAAGACCCTCGAGGGGACTAGGCCGGGAGTGGTTGGTCCAAGGATCATCCACTGGGAGTGCTAGGATGGGTAATTTTCATAGCACCTTCCAGGTGGATATACGCTATTGAAAGATGCGTACAATTTAACCTCGATAGGGGATATAGGAACCAGGAGATTGTAATGCTTTCCGATAGTCAAGCAGCCATTAGAGCATTGAGCGCATCGGTTATCAGCTCTAAAATGGTCTGGGAATGCCTAGGTAAACTTAATAACCTAGGCAGGAGTACACAAAGTTACCCTGTGGTTGGTGCCGGGGCATGTTGGCATTGAAGGGAATGGGATGGCCGACACCCTGGCCAAGTTAGGCGCTAGAACCTTTTTGTGGGGTCAGCGATCAGTTTCTGTTGGAGGAACTTAGGATGGAGGAGGAGATGAGGAGATCTCAACTCTGGTACTCCCTCCCCGGTTTGCGGCAGGCTAAGATCTGCTTGGGAAATTATAACCAACGGAGATCGGAGGCCTGCATCGGATTGAGCAAGAACAAGCTCCGCGTTCTTACGGGTTTCCTCACGGAGCATTGCCGACTTAGAGGACACCTGGTGAAGCTGGGTTTGGAAAGTGACAGCTCATGCATATTCTGTGCGGAGCTGGAGGAAACTCCACTACATCTCCTAACAGACTGCGAGGCTGCCACTCAGAGAAGATGGAAGAATTTGGGTAGCTACCAGGTGGAGGAGGGCGATATACCCTCTCTAGAGCCTGATGGAGGTTTTGTAGAACGGATGTTCAGAGAAGGACATCTGTTCGGGTGCTGTGGCAATAGCCTGCGGCACCCAAGGGGCATAGCACAATAAATCGAAAAGGGTCGCGGTGCATTGGCCCCCATCAAAAAAAAAAATATATATATATTAATATTATATAGGTGGTTTTATTGAAGTTCATTTTAAACAAGTAGTACTTTAGAGGAAAGCTCATACAAAAGCGAGCCTGTACATACTACGACATAATATAAAATACCAGAAAAAATTGAAAAACTTAAATAAAATCTTTCACCGAAGACAAATTGTCGGAATTTGACCACTGAACTTTAGAATAAGATCCTTTGTTTGATTATAATTATTATTTGTCTGTGGGGAGAGACCAAACCCTACGCTATCCAAAGCTCCACTGGGCCCCATATTCATATCCTAAGAAAAACAACAACAAACCGGGTCTAGAACAAAAATACAGACCCAGGTCTAAGCCATATCTAATATTCACCATATTCCCAACAATTCAAACAATAACCTAAAGGGAAACAGCCTAAGCTCTTCCATAGACAACCTGTGCCGTCTAAAGATTTGATATTGCAATAGGAAGCGAAGTGTTTTTGATATTGAGTTCCTACGATTTTTGTTTTTGACTTTTCGTCCAGGCACACACAAAAACCCACCTACCTACAAAACACTCTCACCCACCCCACACACACAGACACACACACACACAAACACACACATATATATATACCTTACATATACACACACATATATATATATATATATATGTAAATTTAATTCCTTTAAAAAAATCTCATTTTTTGTGCTCAGAACATTATTTGTAAAAGTTTTAAAGATTCAATAATATCTCTTACAATAATATGAAATAATGAAAATTTATTTTTTGCAAATCAATATAAAAACGCGTTAGAATAAATTAATAAATAGAATGTCTACAGAAAATAAATTTAATTCAACCCTCTTATTGAGAATTTTTCTTACTATTTGATTGACCTAAAACTACTTCTTTTATTTTCTTATTATTTTCATTTTTAATATGCCAATTAAGAAAAATTCATTGAAAATCCGCTTTAGCTAAGCTGTTCGCTTCATTTATAGCATTCAATAAAGGTAAATTGAGAAAAGGGCTACAATATTGCTGATAAAGGCTAAAATTATCATAATAGCTGTGGTCATCAAGTGATTATTAGTGCAAAACCGTATTCGAAGCAGTATTCTGCTTAGTTCAGCAAAAATGATATCCATATGGTTGAAATAGCAAAATTTATTATGCTTTTTATTGATATGGCTAGCTGGTTCAATATTTTATTTATTATTTTAAGTTAAATATTAGTTTTTATATGCTAAATTTGCTTGAAATGTATAAGTAATCATATTGGATTGAAATCAAAGCGTAATCATAGTTTGTAATATAAAATTAAAATGCTTTTAACCAACACATATGTGTTAAGTTGCGAAATATGTGGAAATATTTCCAGAGTAACTGCATGTGGAATTGAACATACATACATGAAAATTTAATTTCAAAACTCTAACAAAATTTGAATACTTATTCTTACAGATATAAGAGCAAATAAGAATAGGGGTGAAAAGTGGTTCATCAATGTTTTAGAATTTAGACTTCTGCAAGAAAATGGAAAATTGACTCATGTTTGTTTACTTTCGTTTAGTGCTGTGTAATGGGATCTGAATCATTATAGATTCATAGGAATTGTAGAGCGGAGAGAAACATAAAAATTAATTAATCTAGTTGCTCGCTAATTAGGGCTGACTAGGGTGGGAGACTCTATATATGTACAGCCGAGCTAGCCTTACAGGAGGACAGTTATAAAACAGTTTACAACCAGTTCACAACAAGTCAGCAACCTTCAACCTTCTCAACCAGTCTGTCTCTATATATGTATATCTCGCTACCAAACTTCTATCTATATCTTGTAAAGTCAGTTTGTGTGTTCTTTCATTACACAGTGTTCAGCTTATATTCCACTTTATTTCTCTAAAGCCCATTGTCAATTCTCTCTCTCCTTCTCACATCCATCATATGCTGTAAGTGAAAGGATGGCAATTGTTTTGAGGTTCCCTGAGTACAAAAAAATTGTTTTTAGTAATTGGTGTTGTGTTTGAGTTTTACACTCAAAAACTAAAACTCAAGGATAATGCAACTTGGTATTTCGTTTAGATACTCTAACTGGGGACGCGATAACACGGTTTTGATCAAAATAATCTTAAAAAGAACTACAACTTTTATTTGAAACTCTACGATTGTATCGTCCATATAATATTAATTTAAATTTTTAATTTGCGACCAAAATTCACTGTTTGATGAAAATTGGTTTTGCCGGTAATACGACATTTTGGATTGTATTTTGGATACATATGTAGTGGAATCGTTTATTGTGATTCCTGAGGTATGTAGTAGATGTCTTGAAGAGGGCGGAAAGTAGTTTAGAGATTTTTGGAAGTTAATGCTCAAATTATTAACACGGAATTTATAAAAATAGACTGTATTTGTACAATAATTTAAACGTGAGTAATGGCAACTATTAACAAGAAATACTGAGAAATAAATAAGAGATAAATAACTAATAATTCAGAATGATTAAAATAAATGAACTAAGATGCACAACTAAGGAAGTAAGTATAAATAAAACCTGTATAAGGACGCGGAAACTGCTGCTCGTATAATAATCTTGAAGACGTACTGAAGTATAATCATATAATCATCCCCTCTTCCAATGGGGCAAAGTTTATATATTAGTGTTATCAACACTCACACCAAGACATCTGTCCTAGTGTGCGACCTTGTACGACCTTGGTTATTTCGGTGACCAGTGATTTAGGTCAGTGGCCAGCCTTAGCGGTTGCTTGCTTTGATGTAAAGTATTGACCCTTGGTTTTGTTTGTTTGGCCGCGGCTTTGTCTTGAAGACAGCAGCCGGCTAGGCCACTAGTTATAAATTATTCTTTCTTTGTTATGTGTTGTGAAGGTTTGACATTGCTATGACCCTACCATGTCATTACACATATATTTACATATTCAGTTATATGATGAAATTTGTAAATTCAGTATAACCCGCCCAATCAAAATTATGTAACTTGCATTAAGAGTAAGTCGTGTGAATGATTCCCACCAAAATTTGTATTCTTTTTTTTTTGTCTTTCATTGAATTGGGCATTTTAATTAACTGTATTATATATATATATGTAGTTTTTTTGATTAAGGATCATCAATAGCTGAGGTCAATGGCGCCCAGAGTTTTCTCTCGTGCAGGTCTCTCGTTATAAACCCACCTCCTCCCACCTCCTACCTTCCCACCTCCCACCTCCCAACTTCCCACCTTCCAGACAGCTTCTAGGACTGAGGACAGCACTGGTGGATTTAAATCCAGAATATTCACGTTATAAAATAGCGCGCGTATTGATTGCCTCTTTTTGTATCTATTTTTGTTTTGTTTTGTTTTTAATTCAAGGCGCGCCAACATCTATGGTCATTGGCGCCCGGAGCCTTCTCAGTGCACTTCCGGCCTCCGGAAGGTGTTCTCTCGTTACAGACAACATCGTTCATCAGAGGGCAGTGCGCTGTAGAGGTTCCTAGGAAGAAAAAATCTAAGGGTAGCACAGCTGGACTCGACGCTGGGTCCTCCGTGTGGGAGTCCAGTACGCTAACCACTTGTTCCCTTCCCTTTTTTTTGTATCTATTGATTGTATCTATTTATTACAATATATATTATGACTAAGAGATAGTTTGGTAGAGTGGTTATAAGCCATAAGGTGATCCTGTATGTTAATTTAAATAAATCGAGGCATGAGTATATGAATCGTAGGCTTAGAAAAATGAATATATTATTTAGATAGAATACGTCACAACTATGAACTCAAATGATTACCACCAAAAAAATGTTTCTATATTTGACAATGTTAAGACATTTTATTTAAAAAAAAGAAAAAAGAAATGGGCGAAAGATCTAAAAAAAATTGAAGATCCAAAATTTGTAAAAAAATTCACAATTTATTGGCATATAGAATTTATTTCATGAACTTACATCTTAAATTTCCGTTAGATTGTCAAAAAAAAAATAAAATAATAATAATAATTCGTGTATTCTGTAAATATTGTATAAAATGTTTATTTATTTATGTCTTTGTTTGACTTTATAATTATTGTTTATATTTTTGTAAGCTAATAAATTTATTTTATACATGTACGTTATTAAAATAAAATAGAAATTAAATCCCTATTAGACAGTGATTTCAGCCAATAAAAGATAATAAATATTTCTGTACAAAATAAAATTAAAAAAAAAAAAATAATGTAAATCATTAATTAAAAATAGAAAACTTAAAATATATTATTTTTTATATAACAAGGTTAAAAAATAAATAATATAAGGACAAACTGCGATGGTTTGTGATTTATGAATTTTATCGATTAAAAGAATAAAATTATATTTGCATGATGACATAATAAATTCAAGAGGAAATATTGTATTATATATATATCTAGGGATTTCACATGAATTTGAAGGTCTATGATTATACTCGTAATTTAAATTTAATTAAATATTTGGAAACCTTTTTTTGTAATACCATTAATTAATTTTGTAAATAAATTTTCGTAAATTGTAATAATTATTTAATTTTAATTAGTAGGAGATTATTAAAATGGAATATATAGTAACAGGTGGGCAAACAATATAAAAAGAACCCAACGAGATATAACTTCGTTTTAAGGTCAATTTGCTACTTCTTTCTCCCACTCTCTCTCATTCTTTCTCTCTCACTCCTTCCTTCCTGTTAAGAGAGCCACTCAGAGAACTGGATTATATTTAATGTGCCAAGCCAGGAATTTTTTTTTTTTTTATTATTATATTTTCTAAATATCTTCTTTTTTTTTGTTTTTTGTATTTTTTAAATTTCATTTATTATTAGTTTCTTCAAAATGGATTATCTTATTTTTTTTTTAATATAAAATGAACTTTTTTAGCATTAAAATGAATTAGTAGCATTGAATTTCAAATGTTATTTGAGTTTCTTTAATGTTTATTGGCGTTCTTATCTGGTGTACGTACGTGTACTGAATTCAAATGACTATACCTGTCAATGGTTTCTACCCACATCAACTATATTTATGTTAGAGGTGTGTAATGTTGAAACTCTTACATGAGTAAATAAATACAAAATATTACAATTTTTGTTTAAACTTCAATGTTTACTCATTAGACCTAATGTCCTCATTCTACTAACCCCAGGCAGGTAGAGAAGTGTTACAATCCAATCCAGTCTGGAAGAGCGTACCAACGCTGCAGAACCAACTACATATAAATATGAAATTTCATGCCAAAAATACTGCAAAACTTTTTAAAATCAATTTTAGCGTCGGTGGGGGGAATAATTCAAATATAAGTGATTGATTTATATCTGTGAAGTTAGCATATCAACAAGTTTAAATTGAAATCACTATAGTCATTTTTGAGAATTTTAATAAACCTATAAAACTTATTCTGTAATGTCGTACTTTCTTCGGTTAACCGCTTTTCTTACGTAGGTTAGTAATATACTCGGATAGGTTACCATTTAATTGGGACAAATTTTATACACCTCTCTAAAATCTATTTGGGCTCAAGATTTTTGAGGGGAGTACCGTCTCCTCTTACTAGGAGTAAGACTAATAATTGCAATTAATAATAATACTTACCGCACTTAGAAATACCGCTCACCCTTAAACGGTCACAAGGTCAGACGACTTACAGAGTATACAGAGTTGGTGTTGTTGGCATCGTTACAAAAAATGTATTTTTTTACTTTCTCTTACTCCTAGTAAGAGGAAGTATTGTAATCGTGTCAAATTTTCGATGTTGAGTTTTCAGCGGAAATATCCGTTTTGAGGTCCCCTGAGTCCAAAAAAGTGGTTTTTAGCAAATGGTGTGTGTGTGTGTGTGTGTGTGTGTGTGTGTGTATGTATGTAAACAGCATAGCTCAAAATCGAAAAACCGTAGAAAGTTGAAACTTTGATATTCCGTTTAGTATCACCATGGCATCTGACAGTGGGTCATCTGTCAAAATTCCTCTACCGGAAGTAGCACTTTAGTTGTTGTTTTTTTTTTGCGTTCTTCTCAAAAATTGCTCCAATGATTTTCTTTAAACATGGTATATCAACTCTCATACAAAGATCTACAATTTTTATTTGAAACATTTCTCCGGAAAAATGCATTTAAGGGCACTTTTAGGGGAGGGGGTGGTGGGTTGTCATCTAAAGTGCTATTTCAGTTTAATAAACAATTCCATCATCTAAATAATGTTAATTAGAATTAAATATTTGTTGAAATTCTGAAATTGATAAAATCGGATGACCGGAAGTGCGTTTACTTTACCACTTTACTAAATGATTTTTCCACTTTTTCGCGGTTTTCTCAAAAATGGATGATTTTCTTCAAACTTGGTATATCAATTACACATACAATGATGTACAACTTTTATTTAAAACATTTTTCTAGGAAAATTCATTTAATGGCACTTTTAGGGGGAGATATGGGGTAATGTTTTTTTCTATAGTGCTATCGTTGTTGATTATAAAATTCTATCTACTACTACTACTACTACTCCCTGGCTCTACAGGTCTTGATGACCCTTGGCCTTCCGAGTAACTTCTCTCCATTTCTCTCTGTCTTGCGCCTCATTCTTCCAATTGCGGACACCTAGCTTCTTCGCATCCTTCTCTACCTCATCTCGCCATCTGCTTCTCGGTCTTCGCTTTTTCTTTTTGCCACTGAAATTGTCTTCCAGCATTCTTTTCTGTAGCCTATCACCTCCCATTATGGCTACATGGCCTGCCCATCTAAGCCTACTTGCTTTTATACAATTTACAAAGTTTTTGTTTTTTAAAAACCCCTCAATTTCCGCATTGCTTCTTAATCTCCATAGACCATCCACTTTTTTTGCGCTTTTTTAAATTCTAATCATCTAAACAAAATTAATTAGAATTAAATGGATGGCCAAAATTCCGAGATTCAAGGAAATTAGTTAACCGGAAGTGCGCTTTTACTGAATAGTTTTTTCAGTTTTCAGCCGAATTTCATTAAATTTGATACACAAACTATAAAATTTGTCAATTATAATTTTAAGAACTCTGGGATAAGAGAAAGTTGTATGAGTGTTTCACACCAGATTTTTTTTTGTTTTGTTTT
>JAAEAF010007505.1:0-16627 GCA_011037195.1 Triatoma infestans | reverse complement strand
AATAATTATTCAATATTTATCGTGCTTTTATTTTTTGTATTTTCATAATTTAAGTTTGTAGTTTCAGTATTTAGTTTTATATTTAGATGTATATTTTATATTTTATATTCTTATATATTTTTATATGTGTATTATACATTATGATTTCATATTTATATGTTTATTGTTTTAGTTTGGCTTTTGTATTTCTATCTATCTATCTATCTTCATGGCTCTACAACCCTTGGTGGGTCCTGGCCTCCTCAATGAGCCTAATCCAGGTGTCTCTGCTAGTTGCAGCTGCTCTCCAGTTGCGAGTACCCAAGATGCTCCTCGCATCGTTGGTCACACCGTCAAGCCACCTAAGTTTGGGTCTGCCAACCTTTCTTTTCGTACCTATTCCCCCATCCAAAATCCTCCTTGGTATCTCATTTTCCTCCATCCTCGCCACATGGCCAGCCCAGCTCAGCCTGGATAGTCGAATAGTGTGTACGACGTCCGCTTACCCCATACAATTCACATAACTCCTTGATTTTTCGCCTTCTCCATGTATCCCCTTCCCTCACTGCGCCAAAAATGCGCCTGAGTATTTTTCTTTCAAATACAAGGAGTTTCTTTTCATCGTTTTTGGAAATAATCCAAGCTTGGGAAGCGTACATCACTACTGGGCGGATGAGGGTTTTATACAGCCTGATTTTCGTTCTCCTGGAGATCAGGCTGCTCTTCATATATTTTACCAGGCCAAAATAACATCTGTTCGCGGCCATAATTCTTCTGCTGATCTCCGTCGAAACATTATTAGTGGAGGTGACCTGGGAACCAAGGTAGGTAAATTCTTGTACCCTTTGAAAAGTAAAAGGACCAATCTGAATACTGTTTCCTGGGGGACCATTGCCACTTCCAACATACATATATTTTGTCTTATCCTGATT
The DNA here is from genome assembly GCA_011037195.1 of Triatoma infestans. NCBI lineage: Eukaryota > Metazoa > Arthropoda > Insecta > Hemiptera > Reduviidae > Triatoma > Triatoma infestans. The sequence goes on along the minus strand of JAAEAF010007505.1, from coordinate 15,716 downwards.
TAGGACAAGACCCATGGAAGATGCTGCTTTTTTGAATGCAAGGAAGGCATTCTGTAACATAGGGACTGTACGCGCAATAATATCTACGTCGTCCGCGTAGGCCAGTATTTGGACGGATTTATTATATATGGTCCTGAGGTCTGAATACCGGAATCCCTGATTACTTTCTCTAGGGCCAGGTTGAATAAGAGACAGGCGAGAGCGTCACCTTGCCTTAGCCCTTTACTTGTCTTAAATTCAGGGGATATTTCAGACTGAATACGGACCACTCCTGAGGCTTCCGCCATCGTCATTTTTACCAACCTAATGAGTTTAGGTGGTATACTCATTTCCTCCATGGCCTGGTACAGTCTTGGGCGAAGGACGCTGTCATAAGCACATTTAAAATCAAGGAAAAGGTGGTGAGTAGGCACTTTATATTCCATGCCTTTTTCCAGGATTATGCGGAGGGAGAATATCTGGTCTATTGTGGACTTGTTTTTCCTAAAGCCCGCCTGATATTTTCCTATTTCTCGGTTGGCATAGGGTGTAAGTTTATTGAAGAGGATATTGGAGAGGATTTTGTAGGCACATGATAACAGGGTAATACCTCTATAGTTTTCACATTGCAGCTGGTCTCCTTTTTTATGATAGCTCTCCTCCATTGGCTCGGCATCGATTCATGCTCCCAAATGGACATAATTAGATTGTGCATTGTCTTATAAAATTCATCCCCTGCATATTTGTACAGCTCTGCTGGCAAGCTGTCGACTCCAGGGGCTTTATTATTCTTCATTCTGGAGATTGCATCCACCAAGTCATCAAAATCTGGGGGTTCAACATCGTCTTCTTCTTGCTCTCTGCTGCAGTTAGTTAAAATGCCCTCATCCTCTTCATGCGGCTCGCTGTTCAATAGGCGGTTATATTTTATATGTGTATTATACATTATGATTTCATATTTATATGTTTATTGTTTTAGTTTGGCTTTTGTATTTACTATTTTGAATATCGTAAAATGGGCGTTAGCCCTTATAATAATTTAAATAAATAAATATTTACGTCGTTTTTTTCAATAAAAGCAGCAAATAGAAAAAAACAGGGAACAAAAACTCGCAAACCCTATCTCAATAACCATCAAACTCAATAGTACGAGTAAAAAAAAAAAAAAAAAAAAAAACAACTAATTGATATTAAAAACCAGACAAATATCAGAGATTAAATTTAGATTATGCACTTCAAAAGTCAGTAATCGATAAAAACACACAATACTGATGTTCCCCATTCTTATCTTCTTATCTCGTAAATTCCATTCTAAAGCAAAAAAAACCATAGAGATCTCTAAAAAAAAATGTTTTGTTATTAATTGCCCCCTGATATCAATCTTTTTTTAAAATGTAACTTTTATTTCACTATACATAGTCGAAAAATTTTACTGAAAAAAGTCAGGTTTCAAAATAAAAGCTTTATATAACTTTAACGAATTTTATATTATTGCAAATCCCATATTTTTTTTATTTTTACTTTCTCTTACTCCTAGTAAGAGGAAGTATTGTAATCGTGTCAAATTTGTCGCTACCGAGTTTCACCGGAAATATCCGTTTTGAGGTCCCCTGAGTCCAAAAAGTGGTTTTTAGCGAATGGTCTGTGCGTGTGTGTGTGTGTGTCCGTGTGTGTATGTATGTGAACAGCATAGCTCAAAAACGAAAAATCGTAGAAAGTTCAAACTTGATATTACGTTTAGGTATAACCATGGGATCTGACGGTGCGTTATGTGTCAATATTCCTCAACCGGAAGTACCACTTTACTAGTTGTTTTTTTTACGTTTTTGCAATTTTCTCAAAAAATGGCTCCGAAGATTTTCTTTAAACTTGCTATATCAACTACACATACAAAGAGCTACAACTTTTATTTGAAACATTTCTCCAGGAAAATTCATTTAAGGGCACTTCTGGGGGAGGGGTGGGTTAGGTTTTCATCTTAACTGCTGTTTCAGTATATTAGACAATTCTGTCATCTAAATAATGTTAATTAGAATTAAATATGTTGTTGAAATTCCGAGTTTGAAAAAAAATAGATAACCGAAAGTGCGTTTTTACTGAAATATAATTTCCAGTTTTCTGGTATTTTCTCGAAAATGGCTCCAACGATTTTCTTTAAACCAGCGTTGTTAACTATACATATAAAGAGCTACAACTTTTATTAGAAACTTTTCCCCTGATAAATTCATTTCAGGGGACTTTTGGGGGAGGGGGGTTATGTTTTTCTTTAAAATGCTATCACAGTTGATTATAGAATTCTGTCATCCAAATTGCAATAACTAGAAATTAATATATGACCCAAATTCCGAGTTACAAGGAAATTAGTAAACCGGACAGTTTTACTGGACAGTGTTTTCACTTTTCGAAGAATTTCATTAAATTTGGTACACTAACTATAAAATTTGTCAATTATAATTTTGAGTACTGGAGTAAGAGAAAGTTGTGTGAGTGTTTCACACCAGATTTTTTTAATCTTACAGACCAATACCTATTAGCTAATTAATTTTAAATAGGATTCTAACACCCATCTTTCCTACAGTACTTCAAGTGGATGACGACAAAATCAACTTCACAGAGGGGCCAGGTTTTATTTATTAATTATTCCCAGTCTAAACAAGTTGCATGGAGGAGGGTGCGGTAGCCATGGCTTGTCAGGGTTCTAAAATTAGCCACAATCACAGAACGTGGCAGAATATTGCCTCTATTAATGACAACTGCATAAATTGACACATATTCTTCAAAATACCATAGAACTTTTTACAAATATATAATTGTCGAAGATTTGAGGAATAGTTAATAGGTTTTTTTGCTTTCACTGGATTAGGATTTGTGTACAGATATCTTTGAATAATTAAATACTAAAAATTAAATATGATATTTATATATTATTAAAGTTTGGATTTTGATTTAATTAATCGTTTAGCTTGTTCCTGTAAATAAATTTCTTTTAAGGACAACTCGGTGAATGAAGCACACAGATATTCAATAGTCCATTATTGTGTTATTTTAGTTTTGAATATTTGCCATATTTGTTTTATTCTAATGTTCTTAAAAGTTCTTGTTTAGTTAAATAAATATGAGTCTTATGAGGATTTTCGCGTAATATTTTGTTTAGATGCAGTCCAAATTACTAAGCCAAGGTCAGAAGGCTAAATATTGATTTGAATAGGAAGATAGGAGAGAAGGGATTAGCTCAGTGGAAGTGCGCCGGACTAGCAAGGCGGAGGTCAAGGGTTCGAGTCCAGCAATGCTGCCCCTACATTTTCTTTTTCTAGGAGTCTCTAAAGCTCACTGTCCGATGAAGGACATTCTTCCCATATACCCCTTTTTCATCCAATTATTGAGGGGGATCTTTAAGGACCGTACCTACCCGCTAGGGGTTTATCGGTTTACAATAAAAATATAAATAAAAAAAAACAAGTAAATATTTATTTATTTATTTAAATTCTTATACGAGCAAACGCCCATTTTACAATATTCGTAATAGTAAATACAAAAGCAAGCCAAAACAATAAAATCATAGTATATAATAAAAACTAAATACTGAAACTATAAACGGGATCGTTTAACAAGAAAGGGATGTCACTATCATGGAATGACTTTTAGTGCAATACCCGACCATAGCAGAAGTGCCGAAGCACCCCCCCGACCCATTTAAGGGCTGGTTGAGATACGCTCAACCAGCGCGCAGAGTGATCCCACATAGTGGTCACCTTCTACTCCCACAAGCTAGAGAAGGCCTTCCCTAGCAGGCTCTGATAAACCGTGCACACCCAGCGAATGCGCTTCCAGCTACGGGCTGGCACGGGGTTTAATTTATATTGCGAGTCTTCTCCCGCTCAACTCATGACCTCGGTCATTGGAGTTATTGATTAAAAAAACACGGCCACTACGAATCCTACCTCATTTGCTAGCAATTGGCTCGGAAAGTGGCTTGCGCCCGTAGTTCAGTATTTCAACTCTAACGAGCTAGCGTGACTGATCGCACGCCCGATTGATCTTCAGATTCCATCTACTGATTCCTGTCCATTGTCTCAAGTTTCAGTAACCCAGGTAACTTACAGGCAACCCTGCTAGGGGAAAGGATCAGGATTGGATTAGGTGGGGTGAGGGATTCCCCAACCTGGAGAGCCAGAGGCTGATTGCACCCCGAAGGGTGGGCGATGGTGACGCCACATCCCCACGCCCTAAGTGGGAAGGTACATTCTTTCCTATACCCCTTTGTCCTCTAAGTACTGAGGGGAATCTTTCAAGACTGTACCTACCCGTTTGGGGTTTACCGGTCCCCGTTGCAAGAACGGGATCGTTTAACAAGAAGTGGGTGTCACTACCATGGAAGGATTTTTAGTGCAATGCCCGAACATAGCAGAAATGGGAAGCATCACCCCGCTGGACCCATTTAAGGGCAGGTTGAGTTACGCTCAACCAGCGCGCAGAGTGATTCCACATAGTGGTCACACTCCACTCCTAGAAGCTAGAGAAGGCACTCCCTAGCAGGCTCTGTTAAACCGCGCACACCCAGCAAATGCGCTTCCTGCTACGGGCTAGCAACGGGTTTAATTTATATTACGAGACTCCTCCCACTCAACTCATGATCTCGGTCATTGGAGTTTTTCGTTAAACCACGGCCACTACGAATCCTACCTCAATTGCAAGCAATTGGCTCGGTAACTAGCTTGCACCCGTAGTTCGGTATTTCAACTCTAACCAGCTAGCGTGACTGATTGCACGACCGATGGATCTACAGATTCCATCTACTGATTCCTGCACATTGCCTCAAGTACAGGGTTTCAATAAGCTAGGATACTTACAGGCAACCCTGCAAGGGGAAAGGATCAGGATAGGATTGGTCGGAGTGAGGGATTCCCCAACCTGAAGAGCCAGAGGCTGATTGCACCCCAAAGGGTGGGCGATGGTGACGTCTCATAGCCACGCCCGGAGTGGGAAGGTACAGTTAGCAGGGAAGGTACATTCTTCCCTGACAACCCTGTTTCCTCCTGGTACATTAGGGGATCTTTTTAGACCGTACCTACCCATTCGGGTTTACCGCTCCCCCGTTGCAAGCAACGGGATCGTTTAACAAGAGATGGCTGTCACCACCAGTGGGTGGCTACAGTGCAAGGCCTCCCACTGGCAGAGGTGCCCACCCGGGCACGCCCCCGCTTGACCCATTTAAGGGCAGGTTGAGATACGCTCAACCAGCGCGCAAAGTGATCACACGAAGATCACACTTCACTCCCAGAGCCTAGAGAAGGCAAACTCTAACAGGCTCTGGTAAACCGCGCACACCCAGCAAATGCGCTACCAACTTACGGGCTGGTTCCGGGGTTCCATTATATAGCGAGTCTCCTCCCGCTCAACTCATGACTGCAGTCCTTGGAGCTGCTGTTTAAACCACGACCACTACGAATCCTACCTCAATTGCAAGCAATTGGCTCGGATAGTAGCTTGCGCCCGTAGTTCAGTGTTTCAACTCTAACGAGCTAGCGTGACTGATCGCACGCCCGATGGATGAGTCAGTCCATCTACTAATTCCTGTCCATTGCCTGAAGAACAGGGGTGCCACTGAATTGAACCCATCACCCGCTGAATTAACCCAGGATACTTACAGGCAACCCTGCAAGGGGAAAGGATCAGGATGGGTTGGAGGAGGGAATCCCCAACCTGGAGAGCCAGAGGCTGATTGCACCCCGGAGGGTGGGCGATGGAGGCGCCACAGACCAACGCCTTTTCTGTTTCTAGGAGTATGCAGTTCTGAAGATACTTCTAGATTTTTAATATCTGCACATTTGATTCGATCATGTCTTATTAAAAATACGCCAGTTCCTGTGCATTGTCTCCCTTGTAGTCGCCTCCTACGACAGGCAGGGAATACCGTAGGACCGTAGGCCTATTCTAAAGTCGGGACCTACATGGCCAAGCAGGGAAGGTACAGTTAGTAGCGCCCTAGGTAGCGAAGGCCGGAACTAAACGGCGTGGGAACTGCGGCTTGCTCACCACACACCTCCTTATTCAAATCGCCGTCTGGCAAGCCTTGGCCTTTCATAGGCTGTTGCGCCATAGGTTTTTTTTTTTCATTTGTTGATGAAAAAATACATTATAAAGATTGTAAAATATGAACCTTGATATTCGATTATAGTTATCGTGAGATTAGATTTCCTGCATCTTGATCGCTGGCTTATACTTTGTAATAATTAGAGAAAAATGCAATTAAAATATTAATTTTTTTTTGCCTGGTTCAAACCCTAAATTTGCTAGGCTTAAATAAAAAAATTTCTAACTTTAAGTAAACAAGAGTTACCTTCTGGGGAAGCTTGTTTCTCCGAAATTGCAGGTCATTCTCCATACCTTAATGGTGGGCTAAAGGATAAGAATTTGTTCGAGAAGAGTCTCCGTAAAGTCTCCTGCGCTTAATGCTTGTTCAAGTAAATTTCCTCAACAGAATAATGATTGTTTCGCTATATAAGCGTTAACAGAATATTGTCCAACAATGGATTTTGAAAGAATGATGTAATGTATCATAATAAACTATTTATTCAAAACAAATTGCTTCCATATATTTATATATACATATCAATCATGTTTTCATTGAAACAAAAAAGGACTCATAAAAGTAAGTAAAAATAATTGGCACTGTGCCAAGAATCATATTTAAGAAATATAGACAGTCACTTGGTGGTGACGATCAAAGAGAATAACGTCACTAAGATAAACGAGCCTTGGAGTCACTGACTAGCACTCTTTCCTAGATATAATCGTAAAGTTTTAGTAAATGAATCATATTTGAAATATAAAAGTCTTAATGAAAATATTAACTGTCTCTGGTATATTCTTTGAATTTTATAGAATAATATTTAGATTTATTATAGACAATAAATGTTTCTAAATGTGAGCAAGTATGATAAAATATGTGACATAAATCAAGGTGGCAAAATAAACAAACAGAAATCATTCTGGATACCACATAAATTTCATTTAATGTAAAATGGTCGTTTTGTAAAAATATTACGTAATGTAAAGAGATACAACATAAAATACGTACGGGATTTTTTTGTAAATAAATAAAGCAGAGTTAGCGGAAACTTTATACTTTGATGGGCTGTGGAATCGTTGTTGATAATTGCCAGAAATAGATTAAAGAACAGATTCAGGTTATAGATTTGATTAGCAAAGTTGGAAGGTAGAAATTGAAGATATTTACACTGTAATTCAGAAGACAATGCCAAAACATTGAACAAACACAAATTTTATTGTAGTGCCTCAAATTCAGAAAATTCCCCCCAAAAAACTACAAAATCTATTGTAGTGCCTTCTATTTTATATTTTCTTCAAATTTGGAATTCTAGCAATGGTTCTATAGTACTACAATATTATATAATGGTTAGAACCATACATTATGCTGAAGTGGTACTTTAGAAGATCTTAACGTTGCTATTCCTCAGAAAATGTTCTGGAGTGCCAAAAAATAATTTTTTTTGGAAGAATGTTTCAAATAAAAGTGATGAAATGTCTTTAGAGATAGTATATAAAGTTTAATAAATATCTTTGGAGCCGCTTTAGATAAAAAAAATTAAAAAAAAAAAAACACATTCAATAAAATTGCATTTTTAGATTTTGATTGAAACTTTCGTGTCTATGAAGCTGTGGTATCTAAATGGAATACTCTCAAGTTTGAGATTCCTGCGTTCACACAAACATACAGACCATTCGCTAAAAACATGTTTTCGTAATCAGGGAATCTCAAAATGTGTGTATTTCTGGTGAAATCATAATTTCGAAAGTTTTTCAAGATCTCATACTTTCTTTTTACTAAGGAAAGTATGAGAACGGGGAAAAAAATATAAAAATGAAAGTAATAATTCTAAATTATGTGTAAATACTAAATTTAAATTACATTATTGTCCATTGAATAAAACAAAAAAAAAATATTTTAAATTTACTTATTAAATAAATCGAATCCAAAGCAATCCTCGCTCAAAATATAAATCTTGTAATAGCCAACCGATCCCGTCAATCCCAGCTTCAAATCCTCAAACATTAATTCCGCAAATGTAGAATAAAGGATAATGAGAGCAAATCCAGATACACAGCAATCACTTAGAACCGAAAAGTACTTCCTCAAATATACCTGAACCACGTTCTTATTTCTGCGATATCTTAACAAGCGGCTACATCTTGACAAACGCCTTAGGTAGAACCCACAAACTCGACTCAAGCGACAAGATTTTAACTTCTGATACTTAAGGATCAATAGACTACGCGACAGACGATCAGCACTAACTCTTTCGAACAAAAATATACTTTACATAGCCCTGCTTGCTCCTATCTATTCCTACCCGGAGCGAACAGATAGGACCAGATATCTGAACCGTGCATTACACAAAAATAACATCCTCAGAAAAAAGCATGATCCACCGTATTCTATTTTTCCTCAAAATATATTTAAATTAAAAGTGATAATCCTTATTGTAAAAATATTTTTCACAGAAAATCGTTGGAACCAATTTCTAGAAAATTGTGGAAAACAGAAATCATAAAATTGTAATTTCCGTTTATGGATTTTAACCAAACACTCGAATAAATGTGATAGGTAAATAATGGAATATCAGACATAGAGATACATAGCTTTGGTAAACCTAGTACTATAAACAGGTAGCGGTTTGTTGGTTAATGAACACACGAACTATCACTAATCTCACAATTTCTATATTTACGACTTCACTGAGTAAGGAGAGAAGAGTGCATAGAGTGAATAGAGAGTGTCGTCGAACGAAGAGTGAATGATAATGAATGTTGGTTAATAGCGTGATGAATGTAGAATGGTGTAGAACAATTGTTGGAGAGACCGCCTGTTGGAGACCTCTTCAAAGTAGAATTTCTTACTGACTGTAAGACCACAGATAATCAGTTATATTCACTTTCTCTTACCGCTAGAAACAGTTTATAGGTGAGATATTGGCTGAGTGAATAAATCCATTCTGCTGATGATGTTGTGATAACGGCTAGAAGAAGAGCAGTGCTTACGGGAGCTTTTGAAGAATTTGAAGTTGCCGCAACAAAGATGGGTTTGCAGATCAATGACGACAAAACGGTGTACATGAGGACCTCGAGAAATTCCAATAGTGCCAGTGAAGATTTCTCTTTTGGAAGGCATGTCTTCCGGGCTGTAAGTCAATTTAAATATTCGGGAGTTCTCGTTACCTAGAAAAATGAAGGGCTGGAGAAAATTAAAGCAAGAATAACGGCTGGTAATAAATACTATTTTGCACTCCAGAAGCCATTAAAGTTCAGAGGCTTGACACACAGAGCGAAGGTTCTTATATATAAAACAGTAATTAGGCCTATCGTTAGCTATGGCTGTGAAACTTGGGTACTTACCAAAGAAAACGAAAAGATTTTGAATATATTGGAAAGGAAAGTACTCAGGAGAATATATGGACCTGTCTGTGAGGGGGAGCACCGGAGGATTAGAAAGAATGCAAAACTTCGACAGTGTACAGCGAGCCGGATCTGGTCTCTTTCGTAAGAAGGAATCAGTTGAGGTGGGTAGGACATGTGGAGAGGATGCCAGCTGAAAGAATTCCCAAAAAATTACTGAAAGCTAAGCCTGGAGGACGCAGATGTAGAGGACGCCCACGTAAAAGATGGCTAGACGATTTGGAGGAAGTCCTCTGAAGACTCGGTGCGAGGAGCTGAAGAAGACTTGCCCTAGAGAAAGAAGTATGGCGAAGAGTAGTGGAGGAGGCCCAGGTCCTTCAAGGAGGCGCCAAGAGGTAGGTAGGTAAGATAAACCTATTCGTCAATACATTGCAGTGGCGATGACAGAAAATGCAATGCATGGATAGGGTGCGATTGGTAGCCCGATGGTGGCGGCTTGATGCGGTTGCTAATGAAACTATGGAAACTGATTTTCTGTCGCGAATTACTTGCAATTGATTCCATTACATAAATAATTGACAGCCCATTTTTTAAAATAAATACATTATGCCTAATAATTTTGTTCCATGCATGGTTAGAACAAATGTTTTTATCTTTTACATTTATTTGAAACGTTTCTGTGAGCTAATTGATTTAATGAGAATTCTGAACATTTTTTACAAAAAGTATTATCTTCTGAGTCATTTAAATGGTTTCACAACCAATTAATGAAAAAAGTCAATTGGATAATCTCAAGTGAAAAATATCAATTGGAACTTCGTTTTACAAATGAGTTCTATTCTCATAAAAATTAAGAGAAAGTATAAAATTGGTCCTTGCAACTTTAGCTTTGCTTAGCTTTGGATTGCTCCACTAAGTTTCAAGTTGTAACGATCCAGAAGAATCTAATTGCAAAACTTCGGGTTCTAATAAACCTATGACACGGACAAATAATCTATCAACCCGGAAACTCAAGTGGTTTTCATGAAAATGACCGCGGAAATCTAAAAGACTCTATTCTGATAACTCACCGCAAGTAGAGGAAATAAAATTCCATTTGTTAATATTCATTCAGTTTCAAATTTTTGCTAATCTTATTTTTGCTTTCTCTAGTGTTAGCGACACTAGTTTTCCAGAAAACATTGTCGGAAAAAGGAGTTATAAAGAAATAAAAAATTAACTTGATAATATTTACAAGTACAGATCAATTTATGTCAGGAGAAATGTCCTTTGAACAAATCATTTAAATGTGTATGTATAGTTGTGGGTTGGGTTCGCAGGAACTTGATGCGTCAGGGTTTTTCTCGTGATTTTTTTTTTTTTTTTGACGGGGGCCAATGCATTGCGACCTTACGATCTATTGCGCTATGTCCCCTAGTTGCCGCAGGCTGCCCACAGCATCCAAGCAGATATAGTAGGCGAATATCGTCTCTACAGCACCTCCATCAGGTTAAGATCCCTAAGGAAACCGAATAACATGACAGGCTCTAGGGACGGTATATCCTCCTCCTCCATCTGATAACTACCCAGGTTCTTAAATCTTCTCTGGCTGACAGCCTTGCAATCCGTTAGGAGATATAATAGAGTTTCCTCCACTTCTCCACAGAATTTACAGGAGCTGTCACTTTCCAAACCTACCTTTGTCATGTGTCCTCTGAGTCGATAATGCCCCGTGAGGAAACCCATAAGAACGTGGAGTTTGCTTTTACTCAGACCGATGCAGGCCTCCGATCTCTGTTGGTTATATTTTCCCAGGCAGATCTTGGCCTGCCACAGACTGGCAAGGGTGTTCCAGAGTTGAGACCTCTTTGCCTTCTCCTCCTTCCTGAGTTCTTCCAAGCAAAACTGGTCACTGACCACACAAAAAAGTTTAGGCCCTAGAAGCGGGATCGCAGCACCTATCATTCCCAGAGCATCGGCTTTTCTCGTGATACTCTGCTTCATTTCATGATTATCGACCGATTTCGCGTTTCGTCCCTCATCAGAATGTTTTGATAAACAGTGCTACAACACAGATTTGCATAGAATGAAAGTATGTAATGCGACTGATAATTTTTCAGGAGTATTGATTTTTCCAGCAATATTTGTTTCATATTGAAATGGAGTTCAATAAACGAAAACTGGTTTTAAGAAAATTTGAAGTTGTAATAATGAAATATTTAAGCGTCAGATAACAAAATTGTATGTTTATTTCTTTCTCCAAACTTGAACATGCGTAAATAATATATTTTAAATACTATAAAGTTACAGGTACAATGTTTGTTTGAATATGAAATAATTTAAAAATTTATATAATGTTTATCTCCAATGGATAAATATATCGTAAAGTTATAGTAACAAAATAATAATAATAATAATACAAATAATATTATATAAAGAAAACATTATTGGTTACATGATCAGGTAATAAAGTTATTTGATCAGCTGTACGAGACTTTACATGGATGCATATTGGCCCGGCCTATGTATGTTTTTTATATCCTTTCTATTCAATAAGCTTTTATGATTTATATACCTGCTACATGTAACAACCTAGACCCAGTAACCACCCCATCTTGTACGATTATTCAATAATATTTACATTACTACCTTCTCTCTTTTCTTTCTCATTCTGTTTGATTACAATATGTGTGCTGGCAGTAACGCTGTTTAAATTTAAATTAATTTTTATTTGACTTGCATTAATTAAAGAGAATTTGATTAAAAGTTTTATACATTGTCTTTGAGACAAATTAAGTGTCTAAATATATTAATTTAAAATTTTATGAACCGCTCTTATTGTTATTTAATTATTTTTTATTCAGTTGTAATGCATTTTTAGAACTGAAAAAAAATGTAAAATAATATGCTGAAATTTGATATTCTGGAAAAATAATTCAGTTAAATTGCACTTCCTCTTTCTTAAATTGCACTTCCTCTTGACAAAAAACTTCATGCCTTTCCTATTTAATTTTCGTAAGTACTTCACTATTTCTTACTGTTGGTATCAGATAATTAATTTACTTTTATATAATTGATAACAAAGACTCCCGAACCGTAAATACAAGCTTAGGTTATTCGATTAGTTGATATATAACATTTATTAGAGGGACCGGAAAGTAATGTCGTTTTTTTACATTCAATTCAAACAGATAAATTTTTAACAAGTTTTTATTTTTAATCAATGATGTAATCACCCACGTTATCAACAACCTTAACGCCATCTAGTGTACAAATTTGTAATGCCGGATCGCTAAAAATCAATTGGTTTTTGAGCAAGATATCTGGAGATAGCATTTTGGACATCATCCAAAGTTTTAAACTTTTTGCCATTTGGAAAATATTGTAGCGATCGGAATAAATGGACATCTGATGGTACAATATCGAGGCAATACCTCCCACCCCAATTCATTAATTTTTTCCAGGGTTCGTCTTGCGCAGTACGGACTCGCAGAATAATGCGTTTTCTGTTGACAATCGCTGGGCACTTTTCAATTACAGATTGATTTACTCGATCCAATTGTTCACAGTAAAGGTCTGCATTCACAGTTTGTCCAAGTTTCAGCACTTCAAAATGAACGACCTCGCGAATACTCCACCAAACGCTCAAATGCGCCTTTTTGGGGTGTAAACCTGGCTTAGCTGTACTTCGTGGCGATTACTTTCGTAGAGAGCCACTGCGCTTTGCGTTTTGGATTATCCCATTTTTCATCTCCAGTGATCGAGCGATCAAAAAACGCTACTGTATTATGCCGCTGAAGCAATAAGTTGCATGTGGTGGACCGGTTGACTTTGTTTTCTTCGGACAGATTATGCGGGACCCAAACACCTGCTCTGCTTACTTTACCAATCTGCTGCAAATGTACTTGGATGGTCGACCAAGGTTGGTTAAGAGTGTTTGACAGTTCCTCAATTGTCTGACGCGGATTTGCTTCCACTTACGCTGTTAACATGTCATTGTCTAAAGTTGTTGGTCTTCCTGATCGATACGACTCGAATAGATCAAAATTACCGAATTAGAACTTAGAAAACCACGTTTGGCATTTACGAACGTCTAATGCATTTGGATAAACATCGGAAATGTTTTTGATAGCAACAGTTGCGTTACTACCCTTTTGAAACTCAAAAAGCATACAATGCAGATGTAACTCTTCTGATATTTGGTTGGCCATTTCACCATAAAGTGCCAAAAAAAAGTTTAAGATTTAATTATTTACGAGGAAGCAAGTCACTCTAACCTTAAAATGTCTTTGGCACGACTTTGAAGTATACAATCAGCTGATAAATGACAAACGAATATCGACATGCGCAGAAACGACAGTACTTTCCGGTCCCCCTAGTTTATTTTTAATAGATTCAATTCATTTAACTGAGGAAAAGATTTTTTAATCTGGTACTTTTAATTTTTATACTACAGTAAATTATTATTATTTTTTTTCCGGCGCATCGACTACGATGGTCATTAGCGCCTCTAGTCAATATACCTTTCTCGTTCTATGGCCACTCGAGCTGGGATGGCACATGCTAACCTGTGTGACTTCCACGCACTACACCTTGCTCAGCAAGGCAGGATGGAGCCATAGGTGTTCGAAGATCTACCCACACATCCCCTCTTATATCATTGATCTAATCGACGAGGGGGAGTGCGGGTTTATTGTTTGTGCCATCCCTTATTTTATTAACAACTGGGGTAGATTCTAATCAGAAACCTTACTGTTTAATTATAAAACCAAGTATATAAAAAGTTTAAACTGACTTTGTTAATTGATAATTTATTATAATACAATATGATATCGCGTAGGAGGCTATTTACTGTACATATTCGATTTGTAGTACTTTAAACTAATGTTCCTACACATCCTGAAATGATCAAAACTAATGTAACTTAAAGCTATGGGGTTGATATACTTTTAAAAATTTCTTTCAACCCCTGATAAAAGAAAACCTATTCTAAGCATTCATGCTAACATCCTCGCCAATAAATACTTTCATACTATTAAAAAACCATTCACGCTAATAAATACTTTCTTGCAATAAATACATTCAAACTAATAAAACACATTCACGCTAATAAATACATTTTCGCTAATAAATACATTCATGCTAATGATTCATTCACCCAACGCATTCACACATGGGGGAAAGTACTCGATATTCCTTTCCCCTTTGTAATAAAGAAACTAACCTAACTGGGTGAAGTACTCGATATTCCTTCACCCAAATTCACCTAACCTAAGTACTAACCTAAATTTTGCTATAGACATTTATAGATCTTAAATAAGCAAATAGCCTCCTTTACAGTAAATTATTGTACATAGTTTTGGAAATTACATAAAATACTTAAAAAAAAAAACAAAAAGAAAACAAGTTCAAAGTTCTTAACTAATTGGAAACCTTTTTTTAGGTGATTAATGAATTTCAGTCAAACATTTTCTATTTTCTTAACTATTAGCTACAAATTTCAGTAAACTACTTTTGCGCTGAGGATTACTAGTAGTTATACAAGTTTATTTAATTGTTGAAAGTATAACAAGAATTTCGAAAACTTTATTAATATTTGAAGTTGGAAGCAAATTCTTGGAATAATAATAATAATAATAATAGTGTTTTATTAAAGTAAATGTACATTATCTTTTCTTTACAAAAAGGAAAAACAACAACAGAAACACTTGAGCATGGACCATGGTCCGTCTGCCAAAATTCTTGGAATATGTGTATTTCAATAGTAATATTTTTCAATATTAATAATTCCATCCTTTCACTTTTTAAATAATAATATAGAATTCCTTAAATAATGATTGTTTGGTTCTGATAATGCTCTTCAGATTTGCCAAGTTATAATTTTCTTGGATTCATAGTTAATTATACGAGTTTATTATACTCGTATACATTTTTACTTCCTCTTACACCTAGTTTTTTTTTTTTTTTTTTTTTTAGGGAGGTGAAATGCTTTTGACGCACGAATATGCCGGACTCCCGCCAAAGCAGCCTACCGGCTAAAACACCTCCCCCAACACTAGACCAAGCCTGGATTCGCTTATGCAGTACTACATAAGGCGCCTATTATGTCCTTAATCAGGGGATCCTCCTGCCAAACTAGGACGCTTGGCAATCAGCACCTCCCTAACGAAGCGCGCCACACATGCCCACTGCCACCTAATAATAGTAAGCACAGTCGATATTAACCCTGCCGGGGTAATATGCCCGACGTTTTGTTTCAGGTCTCTCCTGAGACGACCCCACATCTCACACACAAAAAGGGCGTGGAGTGCTTCGTCTCGCAGTGACCACTGAGGAATTGG